>VBSM01002616.1:44576332-44598192 GCA_008086735.1 Cheirogaleus medius
AGGCTGATGCCACGGCACTCTAGCCAGGGCAACAGAGTGAGACTCTGACTCAAAGAAAAGAAAAAACAAAACAAAAACAAAAATATAATGCTGAAAACTTCTCAAATCTGGGAAAAGAAATGGACATCCAGATCTGGGAAGCCCAAAGGACACCAATTGAGATGAACACAAGAAAATCTACACCAAGATACATT
The DNA here is from genome assembly GCA_008086735.1 of Cheirogaleus medius. Lineage (NCBI taxonomy): Eukaryota > Metazoa > Chordata > Mammalia > Primates > Cheirogaleidae > Cheirogaleus > Cheirogaleus medius. The sequence goes on from VBSM01002616.1 coordinate 44,576,527, forward strand.
ATAATAAAACTGTCAAAAGTCAAGGCCAAAGAGAGAATTTTGAAAGCAATAAGATAAAAACAACTTGTTACCTACAAGGGAACTTTTATAAGACTATAAGCAGATTTCTTAGCAGAATCCTGGTAGGCTAGCAGGGAATTGGATGACAATATAGTCAATATGAAAAAAAAAGTATATTTGGCAAAAAAATATATTTTTTTTTTTCAAAATTAAGGAAAGACAGACTTTCTCAAACAATGCCTGAGGAAGTTCATCCCCAGTACACCTGCCTTACAAGAAATGCTCAAGAAAGTACTTCAACTTGAAATGAAAGGACATTAAATAGCAACCTGAGTACATAAGAAAGTATAAAATTCAGTAATGGTAAATTTATAGTCAAATACAGAATACTGTATTATTATAATTATAGTGGACAACTTATTTTTAATTATAGTATAAAAATTAAACAACAAAGGTATTAAAACTACCTAAAACTAAAAAATCTTTTAATGGATATATAATATAAATAGATATAAATTATGGTATCAATAACATAAAGTGTGTGGGTGAAGTAAAAGTCTAGATTTTTTGTAAATGGTTGAAATTAAATTATCAGATCAAAATAGAGTGTTATAAAAAAATAGAGTGTTATAAATATAAGCTATTTTATGCAAGCCTTATGGTTACCACAAAGAAAATCTCTATAGAAGTTACACAAAAGAAATAAAGAATCAAAGCATATGAACACAAAAAAAATCAATGAAATACAAAGCAACACAGCAAGAGAGTAAAAGAGGGACAAAAGAGCTACAAGACAGAAAATAATATAATGGGACTAGTAAATCTTTCCCTATGAATAATTACTTTAAATGTAAATTTATCCCAGAAGTGAAGGCCTGGAAATAAAAAATAAAAATAAATAAATAAAAAATTTAAAAAATGTAAATTTACTTAACTCAGCAATCAAAAAGCATAGAGCAAGGCTAGGCATGGTGGCTCATGTCTGTAATCCTAGTACTTTAGGAGGCTGAGGCAAGAGAATTGCTTGAGGCCGAGAGTTTGAGACCAGCTTGAGCAAGAGCAAGACTTTGTTTCTACAAAAAATAGAAAAATCAGCTGGGCATAGTGGCATGTGCCTATAGTCCCAGCTACTTGGAAGGCTGAAACAGGAGAATTACTTGAGCCCAGGAGTTTGAAGTTGTAATGAACAATGACAATGCCACTGCACTCTTGCCTGGGTGACAGAGTGAGACCCTGTCTCAAAAAAAAAAAAAAGATAGAGCAGCCAAATGGATAAAAAAAAAAAAAAGATCCAACTTTTACCTCTGTTCAAAGATGACATAATCTTACATGTAGGAAACCCTAAAGATTCCACAAAAAAAGAAACTGTTAGAACTAATAAACAAATTCATTGAAATTGCAAGATACAAAATCACCACCCAAAATTAGTTATTTCTATATACTAACAATGAACTATTCGAAAAAATAAATTAAGAAAGCAATCCCCATTTACAATAGCATCAAAAAGAACAAAATACTTAGGAATAAATTTAACCAAGGAGGAGAAAGAGTTCTATGCCAAAAATACAAAACACTGATGATGAAAGAGATTAAAGAAGACACACATGGAGAGACATTCCATGTCCATGGATTGGAATATTTAATATTGTTAAAATGTCCATACTACCCAAAGCATTCTGAAGATTCATGCAACCCTTATCAATAATCCAATAGAATTTTGTGGCCAACATAGAAAAATGATCCTGAAATTCATATGAAATCCCAAGAGATCCTGAATTACCAAAATAATCTTGAAAAAGAAGAACAGAGTTGGAGGCTTCACACTTCCTGATTTCAAAACATATTATAAAGCTAGAATAATCAAAACAGTATGGTGCTAGCACAAAGACAAACATATATACCAAAGGAACAGAATAAGAGAGCCCAGAAATAAACTGTCACATATATGGTCAAATGATCTCTAGCAAGAGTGCCAAAATCACACAATAGAGAAAAAACAATCTGTTCAACAGATGGTGGTAGGAACATACAAAAAAGTGAAATTGGACCCTTACACCATAAACAGAAATTAACTCAAAATTGATTAAATATCTAAACCTAAGACCTGAAACTATAAAATTCCTAGAAGAAACCATAAGGAAAAGGCTTTGTGACACTGGATTTGGCAATGATTTTTTTTTTAATATGGCATTAATAGCATAGGCAACATAAGTAAAAATAGACAAATGGGACTACATCAAACTTAAAAATTTCTGCATGTGAAAGGAAACAATCAATAGAATGAAAAGGCAATCTACAAAATGGGAGAAAATAATTGAAAATCATATATCTGATAAGGGGTTAATATCCAAAATTTATAAGGAACACACACAACTTAACAACAACAAAAAACACAAGTAACTCAATTGCTGTGGTCTGATGTATGTGTCTCCCCCGAATTTATATGTTGAAATCCTCTCCTCCAAGGTGATAGTTGGTATTGGGAGGTGGGGCTTTTGGGAGGTAATTAGGTCATAAGGGCAGAATTCTTATGAAAGGAATTAGTGCTTTTATAAAAGAAATTCAAGAGAATTACTTCCTTTATTCTGCCACATGAGGACACATTGGAAAGACAGCTGCCCACAAACTAATAAGCAGGCCATTACCACACAGGAAATGTTCTGGTACCTTGATCTTGGACTTCACAGTCTCTAGAACTGTGAGAAATAAACATCTGTTGTTTATAAACCACTAGGCTTACAGTATTTTGTCATAGCAACCCAAATGGACAAAGATACCAATTAAAAAATGGGTAAGGATATTTCTCCAAAGAAAATATACAAGTGGCCAAAAAGCATATCAACATATGTTCAACATCATTAATAATAAGAGTAATACAAATCAAAACCACAAAAAGATACTACTTCACATCCATTAGGATGTCCATTGTAAAACACACACACACACACACACACACGAAAAAATAACAAGTGTTGCAATATTGAAGGAGAAAAACAAAATTGGAGCACTGACACTACCTGACTTCAAGACTTTATTTGAAGCTACAGTAATCAAGACAGTGTAGTTTTAGTGAAACAGTAGACAAATACATCCATGGAGCATCATGGAGAGCCCAGAAATAGACCCACATAAATGCAGTTGACCCTTAAACAACATGCATTTGAACTGCACGGGTCCACTTATACATGGATGTTCTTCCACCTCTGCCACCCTGAGACAGCAAGCCAAAACTCACCTCTTCCTCCTCCTCGTCATACTCAACATGAAGACAGTGAGACTGAAAACTTTTAGATGATCCACTTTCAATTAATAGTAAATATATTTTCTCTTCCTTGTGATTTTCTTAATAACATTTTCTTTTCTCTAGCTTATTTATTATAAGAATATAGTATATAATGCATATAACAGACACAGCATGTTAATTGACTATTTTATCAGTAAAACTTCTGTTCAAGAGTAGGCTATTAGTAGTTAAGTTTTCAAGGAGTCAAAAGTTATATGTGGGTTTTCAACTGTGCGGTGGGTCAACACCCTTAACCCCCACATAATTCAAGTGTCTACTGTGTAGTCAACTGATCTTTAATAAAGAAGCAAAGACAATACAATAAAGTAAAGATAATCTTTCAAAAAATGGTGCTGAAACACCTGGATATTCACATGTGAAATAATGAATCTAGACACAAACTTCACAACTTTTACAAAAATGAACTCAAAATGAATCTAGATATAAATATAAAATGCAAAACTATAAAACTCCTAGAAGATAATGTAAGAGAAACACAGATGACCTTGGGGGTACAAAAATGACTTTTTAGACATATCACCAGAGGCATGGTCCATGAAAGCAATAATTTATAGACAGACTTCATTAAAATTAAAAACTTCCCTACAAAAACAACGTCAAGAGTATAAAAAGACATGAGATAGACTGGAAGAAAATATTTGCAAAAGACACATCTGATAAAGGCCTCATCCAAATTATGCAAAGAACTCTTAAAACTCAACACAAGAAAACAAACAACCTGATTTAAAAATGAACTAAAGACACCTCACCAAAAAAGATACACAATGGCAAATAAGCATATGAAAAGTTACTCCACATTATATGTCATTGGGGAAAGGCAAATAATTAAAACAATAATGAGATACTACTACGCACCTATTAGAATGGCTAAAATTTTTATTTATTTATTTTATTTAACAGGGTCTTGCTCTGTTGCCTGGGCTAGAATCCAGTGACATCATCATAGCTCACTGAAATCTAAAAGTCCTGGGCTCAAGCAATCTGCCTGCCTCAGCCTTCCTAGTAGCTAGGACTATAGGCAGGTGTCACTACGCCCAGGTAATTTTTGTACTCTACTTTTTGTAGAGATGAGGTCTCACTACATTTTTCAGGCTGATCTCGAACTCCTGGCCTCAAGAGATCCTCCTGCCTCAGCCTCCCAAAGTGCTAGGATTACAGACATGAGTCACCATACCTGGACAGAATGGCTAAAATTAAACACTGACCATAACAAGTATTGGCAAATATGTGGGAGAACAAACACTGATACCTTGCTGGTGGAAATGTAAAACAGTATAACCTCTTTGAAAATCAGTTTGGCAGATCCTTAAAAAGTTAAACTTCTACCAATCATATAACTCACCCATTCCACTCCTAGGTAATTTTCTAAGAAAAAAAAATGAAAGCCAATGTCCATACAAAGACTTATATATATATTGGCCGGGAATGGTGGCTCACATCTGTGATCCTAGCACTTTGGGACCCCGAGGTGGGAGGATCACTTGAGGCCAGGAGTTTGAGACCAGCCCAAACAAAAGCAAGATCCCATCTCTACAGAAAAAAACAGAAAAATTAGTTGGGCTTGGTGGTGTACACCTGTAGTCCCAGCTACTCAGGAGGCTGAGGCAGGAGGATCGCTTAAGCCCAGGAATTTGAGGTTTTTTAGTGAGCTATGATGAGGCAACTACATTCTAGCCTGGGTGACAGAGCAAGACCTTGACTCAAAAAAAAAGTAATTAAAAATAAATTTAAAAAGAACAACTATTCATAGAACCTTTATTTTTAATAGAAAATACTGTAAACAATGCAAATATCCATAAATAGATAAATGAACAAACACATTTGGTTTATCCATATAATGGAATATTACTCAGCAATTAAAAAGGAACAACATGGATGGATCTCAAAGTAATTATGCTAAATGAAAGTAGCTGGACAAAAGGAATACATAATGTATGATTTATAATTTACATAAACTTCTAGAAAATGCAAATTGCAGTGACAGAAAGCAGATTAGTGATTCAGGATGGGGAAGTGGGAAGTGGTGGGAGGAAGAGATGACAAAGGGAAACTGGGAAACTTTTGAGGGGGATAGATTCTTTTTATTTTTTTAGTAGAGACAGGGTCTTGCTCTTGCTCAGGCTGGTCTCGAACTTCTGAGCTCAAACGATTTGCCTGCCTCGGCCTCCCAGAGTGCTAGGATTACAGGCGTGAGCCACCACGCCCGGCAAGATTCTTGATTGTGATAATGGTTTCATGTGTGCATACATATGTTAAAACACGTCAAATCGTACCCTTTAAATATGTGCAGTTTATTATATGCCGATTATACCTTGGCAATGCCGTTTAAAAACAAAAATGACCCAACAGTGATCTTATCAGCAAGTCAGAATATGGAAACTCTATACGACAGCAATCTGGTGTCTTCAACAAATAAATAATAAGGGAAAATAAAGAGGAAGGAGAAGTGCCAGACAGATTAAAAGCAATTTAGGACACATACTGGTGAAATGGAATATCTGGACTCTGTTTGGATCCTGATACAAAGAAATAAAGCCAAAGGAAAAAAAAATCTATTACTTACCTGGCAGGGGAGATACCATGATCACGAAGGTGGTTTTCCCAGGGTGAGGCTCATCCATTGCACTCCGGGTGTGCTGACCCCTGCGATTTCCCCAAATGCGGGAAACTCGACTGCATAATTTGTGGTAGTGGGGGACTGCGTTCGCGCTTTCCCCTGATAAAAAATAAAAAAAAAAATCTATTAGATAATTGGGGAAATTTGGAAACTGGGTAGTTGATGATATTAAGAAATTGTTAATTTTGTACATATGATAATGGTATTGTTATATTTTCAGAAAAAACTATCACTTAGAAGGCGGAGGATATGGGATTTATTAATAGATGCAAATTGGCCAAGTTATTGAAGCTGCTGATGGGTACACATGCTTTTATTCCAATCTTTTTTAGGATGAACATTTTCCATAATGAAAAAAGTTTTAAGAACTGTATCTAAAGCCAGGTACAGTGGTTCATGCCTTGTAGCTCCAGCTACTCAGGAGGCTGAGGTGGGAGGAACACTTGAGCCCCGAAGTTCAAGGCTGCAGCGTGCTGTGATCCTACCTGTGCGGGGCCACTGCACTCTCGTCTGGGCTCCGTAGCGAGACTCTATCTCTAAAAAAAGAGAAAAAACAAAGAATTGCATCTAAATTTAGAAATAATAAACTGTATTTTAGATATGTAAACTGTATTTTCCACTGTAGTATATTTCAGTTTGTATATTGGGATACAATATAGTCACGCTAAATTAAAACTGAAAAGATGTTTTTCTAAGATTAGCTTGACTATAAAGATTATTAATAAATAGCTTGAATACTTAAAAAGAATTGCGTCATGAAGTATGATGTGCTCTCAGAAATAGTCTTGCAATATTTATGTGCAAAAATTTTACAAAAATTGAGACTAGAAAGACCTTTTTCTAAAAAAAAAAAAGGTAACATTTATTGTGTGCTTAGCACATACCAGGTTGTTTCAAAATTCTATGATATAAGGTATGATTATAGGTTCTTTGGATGGCTGGACACAACGCAATGACATCCAGATAGACAAAAAGCAGAACTTTTGTTATGCACAGCTGCAAACTAGAGGAGGCTGCCATGCAAGACCACACAGCAGCTTGCATCTGTGGCCAGGGTAACAGCAAGCTAGTACTGTATAATACAAGAAGTTTGTGTATGGCAAGCAGGGTGGGGTTAGCTAGGTTTTGTGGCTTTCTGGGATTGGGTATTTTGAATAATTGCACAGGTCCAAGGAAGAAGAGGCCATCCCTGGGTGGTAGGTATCTGGGAGCCTCTGGCAGCCAAATATCGGATATTGTAACCCAAGGGTGTTAGAACCAGAACCTGAACCTGATAAGGGAAGCAGTGAGGGTGGCGAGAGGGGATTTAACAAACTGCCCAGGAAGGAGAATTGAGAGTTTTTAGCCATGAATTCAAAATTAGGTCAGAATAGCACTTGAGAAATATTTTATTACACAGGTGTTATTCAAATCGCTTGACTCTATTAGTTCATGTTATTTATTAATATTAAAACACCTATGAAGTAGTTACTATCATTACTATTACCATGATACAGAAGAGGAAACAGAGGCACAGAGATATTAATATAAAGTCACTTGCCTAGTTAGTGGCAAAGTGAAGATTTGAAATCATATGATTTGGTTCTAGAAACCACACATCTTAACCACTGAGTTTCACTGATCACAATGAAAGAGGGAAGGAGGGAAGTAAAAATAAGTGATCTCCTGGTAGGCCATCAAATCCTACTGTCAACAGTGAGTGTTGCATGACAAGTATAATGGATCCAAAGGCAAAACTCCTTGTCATTCTCTCAGGGGTATCAGAATTTCCTCGTGTGGAGGAAGTGACGTTGAGAGGGGGAGCCAGGAACCTGGAGATTAGAGAGGAGATTAGAGAGCGAGCTTACTGCTTTGACTTATTGTGTGTGTGGAAAGGCTCAGTGGAGTCTCTTTTTTGGAGGGTGGGGCATTTAAGGTCATTTCCCTGGTGGAGCCATTGCCTTCCCATCATTCATGCTGCGGATGACCCACCTTAGCTGGAAATTAGTTACATACAACCCAGGTACCCCACTGTTCCGCACTACTGTCTGGGGAAAATGAAACTCACTTAAGACTTAACCCTGATTTGAAGGAATTTAAGGAGAGGATACAAGCCTAAAACACACATGAAATAGATAACTAAGGACCAATGCAGGTAGTTTAGATAATAAATGCAATAAATGTAATTCAGCAAAGGGAAAGGCTAGCATGGATTAAAGACACTAAGGGAGGATTCAGGGTAGAGTTTACTCCTCCCTCTTTGGTCCTCATAGGACTTGTACTTGTGTGGTACTTAGTATTACTCTGTCTAATATTGTAGTAATTTGTATGCTTCCCTAAATCCCACTACCAGATAGTGAGTTCTTCCTCCAGAGTAGCAGATGCAAGCTTTCCAACTGGGGATCATTATAGTATCTAGCAAAAGGACTAATTGTTTGACTAGGCCCTCAAAAGAGCTTGTTGAATATATCTGTCTTGGATCTAGAGCTTACCCTTGAACAACAGGTTGTCTGAGAGAGGAATCCAGGAGGAGGATAAGCTGGCGAAATGATCTCATGAAAAATAGAAAGAACTAGAAAAAACAGACCCTGTGGTAGACCAGCAGAGAGTTGACCCAGGAGAGAGAAAACTGGATAGAAAGGCATAGAGAACCGAATTGTGAAGCCTAAGCTATAAAATTTTAACTTTCTCATATAAGCTGGTGGCTTTCAATAATACAGTCTGGGGGAAATATAAGTTTTTTGGAAAAATATTTTAAATTCCAGTCCAGATATGATCAGATTGAAAGGAGTGCATAATGGGGAATTAAACAACCATAAGTATTAAAAATGCTTCCTGGATGATTCACACACTCAACTGTTGCTTTTGGCCATGGAGAGGCTTTGAGATAAAAAAAAAAAAAAAAAGTAACCACAAAACCTACCGTCATGACATGAACAGCACTGTTAATCAAAGCATTTATTCAAAGTGAAAATGCTTGATCTGAAACATTTCGTTTCAAAGTGTACAAGAGCCGATTTAAAACTCCTGATTCCAGTTAGTCTAATTAAGTCTATTAAGAGGATTTGTTCAATCAGGACACCTTCAGATATTTTGATTTTGTTTATGTCAAATGAAATTTCCTATGGATATTTTAAAATTAAAAATTTTAAATGAGAAAAATTATCGTAAAAATTTTGGAAAATACTGACATATGTGGGAAAAATCACCCCAAATCCCACAATACAGAGACATTCATTATAACATGTTCTCATTATTCTTCCCCTTGCTCCAGTAAAACAAATTCAGTATGATACAATTGGTAATTGATCCCAACCTCCAAGAAGCCACCATTTTTGCTCCATTAACCTTGCAAAAATGTGTCCCTCATATTAAACTATTTAATTTGGGGGCTTTGCTCATAGCATTATGGTGGGGTTTTGCCATATGTACACATTTTATCTTTTTTTTTTTTTTTGAGACAAGGTCTCACTCTGTTGCCCAGGTTAGAGTGCCATGGAGTCAGCCTAGCTCACAGCAACCTCAAACTACTGGGCTCAAGCAATCCTTCTGCCTCAGCTTCCCAAGTAGCTGAGACTACAGGCATGTGCCACCATGCCCGGCCAATTTTTTCTGTATATGTTTAGTTTTTTGGCTAAGTTCTTTCTATTTTTAGTAGAGATGGGGTCTCACTCTTGCTCAAGCTGGTCTCGAACTCCTGAGCTCAAATTATCCACATGCCTCGGCCTCCCAGACTGCTAGGATTACAGGTGTGAGCCATCGTGCCTGGCCCACATTTTATCTTAAATGGTGTCAGTGCAATTTGGCCTTCCCTGTGGTTTTTACTTAGTAGAAACCCTACTGATGTGGAAAGTTTGGTTTTCTTCCCCACTCCGTGGCCCATGTCATGTGGCATGAGAACAATGCTTTAATGGCCTTTCACATCATAAATTCCTTCTTGAAATCTGCCTCTTCTGCCTCTGCCTAAAGCCCTTTTCTCTTTCAAGAGCTCAAAGTAAGTGAAGAAGGCAGGCAAATTATGGGAGAGACATCATGCTTTTCTTCCCATCACCTCTTCCTTCTCCAGACACATTCTGCTCCCCCCTCCACCCATGCCCACACACAAGTCTACTTCCCCAGTTGGCTTCCTCAGTACAGATCAACTGAGGCAAACAGATACATGTAGACTCATGCATTCATCAGACACATCCAAATATGAATCCTAGTTTAGCTCAGCTAAAGATCTCCCGCTTCCAGGATCATTCCCTGGAAGATGAACAATAAGAGTATGGGCTTCATAACTATTAATACATTGCCCCTTAGTCATTTGTTTTTCATAGCCAATTTTTAAAACATGATTCATTATCCAATAGGAGTTGTCAGGATGTAGGAAATCATTGCTCAATTTATTTGGCAAGGAAAATGACCACTTTGGTTTTTGTGTAACTTTGTTTCTGTTATGTAATTCTTGTTGACAGGAGTGTACCAACCAAGTTACTTGGTAGCAAGTGCTGTACAGAAAAGCACTTGCAAGTGCTTTATGTGGTCATCAGCCATAGCAAGGAATTGATCTGGGCTGTGTTATGAGCAAGGTAGCTTGAGAAATGTACAAGGCACAAAAGAAGCAGAAGAAAAAAACAGTTCTGCTGATGGAAGCTCTGAGGGGCATGCTGCCCCCAAAGCTTGCAGAATCTACCTGATAATAACAATCCAACTTGATTCCTAAAGCTGGGGTCTTGCATTTACTAAACTGAATGAAAGATTCTCCTTAAAAGTTTTACATTATGACTTCCCTACTCTTCAGGTCTTAATTTGACTTGACAGTTGAAGTCTATCAAACTAATTTTTCCAAAAATTATTTTTAGAATTATTGTTTTCTGAGTCCTTGAAAATGTGTTACTTTCACAGATGAACTAAAATTAACTTAGTATAAAATTTTTTCATCATATCTTTTTCCCTCAAAAAGTCTATAGGTAGTGCTCCATTGTCTTCCGGCATTTCACATTGCAGAGAAGTCAAAATCAGTTCGATTATTGAGACTTTGCAGGTAACATTTCCCCTTATACCCCTCCACTAGAATGTTCACATTTTATTTTTGTATATTTTTTTGTAGGTGCCAACTCCAAACCTACTGTTTTCTTCATAGCTGATATGCAATTACCCCTAGGGATAGGCCCCCCTTTGTTGAGAGAAAGCTTTCAAAAGTCCACAGGGTGAAGGTTTAGCACCCAGGGCCAAGTAGACTGATGGATCTAGGCTTGAGAGGCGCTATGATAAGAGAAGGAACATGCTGACTGCTGAGAGGGACAGGGAAGGAGTACCTGCAGCTTAGGCACCATGGGAGCTTAGAAGGGGAGATTCTCCATGGGAGAAAGCCAGCTAGGAAACCAATGAACAAAGATTTATTTAAAACTACCCTCCTTAAGTAAAAGAAAAAAAATGTTTTCTGAAAGACTTAGGGTTTTTGTTTGTTTGTTTTGGCTACCTTTATTTTACTGCTTTCCAGCCATACATACATTTATTTTTACCAATCCACTGGAAAACTGCAGACATCATGACACTTCACTACAGCATGTGTGTTCCACAAAATTGAGGACATCCTTCTGCATAGCCACAAGACTATTTTCACACCCCCCAAATTTAAAGAATATATAATACCATCTTGTATACAGTCCTTATTTACTCAGATAACTCCAAATATTCCCCCAAAACATCTTTTATAATAAATATTCCACCACACACACACACACACACACACACACACACACACACACATACCCTACTCAGAGTCCAATTAAAGATCACTCATTGCTTTTGGTTGTCATGTCTATTTAGTTGCCTTTGAGTTACAGGAGTACTTCATGGTTTTTCTGGCAGAGGTTGGGGGGTATTGGGGGTGTCCATTGAGTAACTGATATATATATATATATATTTTTTGAGTAACTGATATTTTTAAAAAGAATGTGGGCCAGTTGTCTTACAGAATGTCCCACAGTCTAGATTTGCCAGATTCAGGAACATGTGCATAATTTGTGAGGTCTAATGTAAAATAAAAATGCAGAACACTTTGTTCAAAAATTACTAACAATTTCAAGATGGTGGCAGCAGAACATTAAACTAAGCCTATGTCCCTTCAAAGCATGAGGCCCTGTTCAACTGAACATGTCATATACATACCCATGAGTTGGCCCTAGCCAGATTTTATCCTCATGATTTGATTTAGGTTAAGCATTTTTTCCAAGACTTCCACATAGGCGATATTGTGCTCCTCCTATCACAATTATATCAGGAGAAATACTTAGATTTGTTTTTTCAACTCAGGAAAGTTTTCTTCTAGTGTTTTGATCAGGGCTTCTATGCTAATTAGCTTGATTTTATCTTCAGGAACATGTATCATTCTTAGGTTGAATTCTATTGTTACAGAAAGTTTGGCACTTGTCCCCAATGCCACATCAGCAGAACAAGGACAAGTGGTTTGAGGAGAAGGAAAGAAGTTTATTAATTTGCCAGCAAATGAGGAGGATGGCAGACTCCCATCTCAAAGTACCAACAAAAAAGTCCTGCCTCTGAGCAGAAGTATATAACTTTGAAAGGTTCTGCTTAATCCCATAATCCCATTTTTGGCTAAAACAATCGCATGAGCTCTGCCCAGACAATTTCCTTGAGCCATACTCTGTGGCACAAAGAACAAAGGACACTCCCCTGCCCATCAGGTCAACAGGGTCACCTGACCTGAGGCCAAGATATAAGTTTTAGTTTTCAAAAAGGGTAAGGGGGGTTTTGAAGAGACAGAAAACATTTTACCCACCTTTTTTAGTCCATTTTCTGCGTTACACTGTGTTAAATTAAATTTTTAGTTTTCTTTCTATCTCTCTCTCTCTCTTCCTTCCCTCCCTCTCTCTCTCTCTTTCTTTCTTTCTTTTTTCTTTTTTTTTTTTTTTAGAGACTGAGTCTTACTCTGTCACCCAGGCTGAAATGCAGTAGCATAATCATAGCTCACTGTAACCTCGAACCCCTGGGCTCAAGTGATCCTTCTTTTCCCAAGTAGGTGGGACTATAGGTGCACACCACAACATCCAGCTAATTTAAAAATTATTTTGGTAGAATATTTTTGTAGAGACAGACGGGGTCTTGCTTGTATTACCCAGGCTAGTCTCGAATTCCTGGCCTCAATTACAATGGATGGAAATATACATAAAGCAATTCTCTCACCTCAGCCTCCTGAGGTACTAGGATTAGAGGTGTTATCTGTTACACCCAGCCCAATTTTTGGTTTTGTGTCAACCCATTCTTTTTCTATTTATATCCCTTTTCATCTTATGCATTTTTTAAAATCTGTTTTACTTTATAAATATTCTTCTCTTAGTAAATACAGGCTATGTTTTCTCATACTCTGTATAAGATGCTAAACATTTTCTAAAATATTCTTTTGTTTCCTAGAATTGATAGTTTTTAGAAATCCAAGATTTCAGAATGATGCCCCTTTCCGTTCATTCTGCAATATTTTTCAAAGACACCATCACATTCTGGTTCTTATTTCTGATCATTCATCTTAAAATTAACAGAGCTACCAGTGTGTGTTTCTCAACAAAGAGAGTATTCAAATTTCTGCTCCTTAGAACTCCCTTCTCAGATTACAATTGTACAGAAGATTGATATGCACAGTTTCTAACTCAATTGACTGTATCCAGGAGATGTTCATCTAGACTGAAATGTAAACTTTTTCTGGAGTTTTGACCCTGGATTCTATTTCAATGTTAATTTCTAGCCACTTTCCAAGAATTAACTGCCTACGATTTTTCTTCTTAATGTCTTCATTAATCAGTGGCCGCCAGATTTGTCAAATATTTATCAACTACTTTTCTTTTATTCATTGTTATACCAGTTCCATTAAGGCTTAAATCTTTTCTTACAACCTGAAAGAAGAGCTGTGGATATTTTTCATCTACAGTCAAAGTTCAATGCCACTAAGAATAGGTTGTGTCTTGCTAACTGTTTTTATTTGGCATTTGTACTTCTTTCTGTAAAATGAAGAGAAGATAAAGGAGAAGAAGAGTGGGAGAAGAAAAGTAAATAGAGGAAGTCAGTGGCAGCTGCTCGAGGATGTAGACACTCAACTTAGGAAAGAGCTGGAGAAAGAGGTTCAGGGAAATTATGAAAAAAGAACAGTCATGTAAAAATGATATCCTTTAAGCAATGCAGTAAACGCTCTTGGTCCTAAAAGTATTCAGAATGCCTTTTTCAGTCTCTCTGGAGGTGAGGATAGAAAAGAGGATGCCTACCTACTACTTTGCAGTCTGTAGAAAAATAATAGCAATAAACTGCTTAATCAGTATTCAACTTGTACAGAAACTTCCTTCTTAACCTCTACCTCTGCTGCTATAGTCAATCCATTCTTGATTCATGTGTCACCCCTAATACCACAGTCCTAAAGCCAAGATATGCTAACAGACTTACAATCATTGGCCAGTGGCAACCCCTCCTTTGTGTATCCAATTTACGAGTCACTCACAAGCTGGAAATTACAATGGATGGAAACATACATAAAAGGCAGGCAAGTGGGTAGAAGGGAGGATAGGCGGACAATACAGACTGTGTTGTCAGTGGTCCAGACAAGCTCCACTGGCATCAGGCATCAGCCCAGCATTTCTGAGGAATGTTCATCCTTTCTTCGGTTCTGTAGTAATTTAGTCTCAGTATTCTGATCCCCACGGATCAAATGGTGGAGTTAACTACCAACACAACCTGCACACAGTGATGGAGGAAAAGAAAAGGAAAATCAATTGCAGAGGTAAACGTACACAAGAATAGCTAGATGCAGTCTAAAATATGACCCTACACATTTTTCTTCTGAGAAATTCTTGTTTAACCTCGTAAATCTTCTGCCACTAGATTTATTCCAAAAGGCTAAGGCTTATTGCTCAAGGGAGAAGAAAATAAAAATATTGGAAGACCAAAAGTAAAATTTGTTGTTTTGAGGTCTTGTGTATATAGAGACAATAGTCTTCAAACCTATCAAAAGATCTATGCATCTGAGAGGGAAAAAAGGTTCTGAAATATTCTAAACTTGGATTGGAAGATGAAAAGACAGACTGAAATAAAAGAGCATGCAGTATACTGAAAACAATAAATTGGAATAAGAATATATGCTAATGTTGAATCAGTTCCTACCCACAGACATAAAAAGTTCGAAGAGCTGAATAAGAGAAATACATAATGGGTCCATGTGAATGGCCCAGGATGATTATTCTTCTAGGGGTGGAGTCACCTACTTGATGGGTGGGGCCGGGTGCGGAAATGTTTGCTAATAGAAACTCAAGATGGGTGGAGAATTATCAGAGCAGAGGAGTGTCAATGAAAAAGAAAAGCCAAACTCTGCAAAATAATTTTAAAGAGATTTACTCTGAGCCAAATTTGAGGATTGTGACCCAGAGCCACGCCCAAGAAGCCTTGAGCAAGTGGACTCGCTGTGGCTGGGTTACAGTTTGGTTTTATACATTTCAGGGAGACAGGAGTTACAGGTAAAGTCATAAATCAACACGTGGGGCGCTTACATTGGTTTGGCTTAAAAGGCGGGCCAGCTCAAAGAAGGCGGGGCTTACAGGTTATAGGTGGGTTTAAAAATTCTTTGACTTGTAATTGGTTAAAGACAGAGGCTTTCTCTAGAGGCTTAGAATGTTTTAAGATAAGAAGCTGTTTATTAGACATAAGCCACCAGAGACATATATTTGTTGTGTAAATTGAGGATCTGCAGTTTTGTCTTGCCTACCCTTAGGCCTGTTAATGTGTTACAAAGGATGTCCCCAAGAAAAGAGCCGGGCATGATGAGGCCTGTCTGACCTCCCTCCTGGCAGGCAATTTAGTTTTAGGATATTCCTTTGGCCACCAGGGGGTCCATTCAGTCGGGCGGTGTGTGTGTGTGTGGGGGGGTGAGCCTTAAAATTTTATTTTAGTTCACGGGAGATTATGTTTATTTTTTTTTCTCCTTTTTTATTTTTCCTTTCCTTTCTTTTCTTATTTATTTACTTTAAAAAAATTAAAAATCTTTATGGGCACCGCAAGGGGCCACGCAGACCCCACACCCGCGTGGCGAGGGGGGGCGACACGGGGCAGCAGACCGGTCCCCCCACCCCAGGCCCCGCCCCGGGGAGGGTTGACACCACAAGGGCGAGCGAGGGCTGCTGCTGAGTCAAGAGGACCACGGATCCCAGCCCACGCCGCGAGGTAGAGGCGGAGAGCGAGGTCCCGCGGATTCTGCGCCGCCGCCCACGGGCCGCCCTGGCGCGGAGCAGAGGCGAGGCGCCCGCGGGGAACGAGAAGAGCGGTCCCATTCGCCAGGAACGTGTCCCCCGCCGGGCGCGTGGCTTGAGGCCCGGGAGAACGTGACGTCGCCACATCGAGAGGAGATTATGTTTAAACTTTTCAGAATGTAATCCATGAGCCCGCAAGCCTTGAAAAGGAGCCACATGCCCCACGTGGCACCTGAGTTGCAGAGTGGCACCAACTGAGGGCGATGTCTGGGCAGAAGAGCCCCACGGGCAGGCTCGCTAGAGCAGACTGTCTCTTACGCCCCTCCTGCCAGTCCCCCGGGGCTCAGAGGGTTCTGAGAATGAGCCAGAGGACCAGATAGAATCTAATTTAGGATGAAGAGGTTGCCAAGTGTGTCAGAAACCGCTGGCTGACTACCAAAAATGTGCGTTCTTATTTCCATGCTGAGAGGCGACATCCCAGATACAGGCTGCATTTCCCAGCCTTGTTGGCACGGAGGCGGTGTGGCAGTACGTCTAGTCCTTGCCAGTGGACGGTAAGCAAGCAGAAGTGAATAGGAAGGAGGAATGCTTTTCCAAACCCTTTCCCCTTCCTATGGCCGGAAGAAAAGACTCCAAGGCCGTAGGGTCATGGTTCCTGCGTAAAGTTGGGCAACCACCATGAGTTCACAGAGGGTGCCTAAGGATATAACAAATATTCACGAGAAACAGTAGTAGCAGAACACACCATAATGAACCAAAGGGAGTCTTTGGGACACTTTAAATTGTTGAGGGGAAAGCAGCACTCTCTGTAGAACTGAGGTCCCCAATCCCTGGGCCGAAGTCCATAACCTGTTAGGGACTAGACCGCAGAGCTCTGCCGCTCTCCCCCGCCTCCACTGTCCGTGGAAAAAAATTTTCTTCCGTGAAACTTAGGAAGGGGGGCGAGGAGGGGGGAGACAGCAGGAGGTGAGCTGCAGGTGAGGGAGCGAAGCTTCATCTTCATCTGTATTTTCATCTGTATTTACAGCCGCTCCCCAATGCTTGTATCACTACCTGAGCTCCGCCTACCCCTACCCCCCATGAAACCAGTCCCTGGTGCCAAAAAGGTTGGGGACCGCTGCAGAACACTGAGCAAGTGACTACTATTAAATCCTTTGGCCCTAGCTACTTAATAAAAAGAGCTGTTAGGTATTTCTTTGGGTCTGCAGCCCCCCAAAAATATTATTGAGACTACAAAAGCACTATGAGCCAAGAAAGTGTGGGAACCTTGGCCTTAGGGAATGGTGGAGCCACAGGTGAAAGGGTTCTGGGTTCCTAAATTTCTCTACATGAAGGAAAGGTACTTACCAAATAAGAACTCCTACACTGGACTGGTATTTGAGCTGGAGATAGACTTTTGTTGCATTATTCAATTGAACTTCTAGAGTTTGTCATCGCAGCTAGCATGACACTAATACATAAGAGTATATGTGAGTCTAAACCTGAGGTCAAGCTAGAGCTGCAGATATCTACAGCAGATTCCTGCACACCACCATTCCTGCAGACCATATGAGACAAAACTCCATCTTAGTGCAGGCCACTAAGCCAAGAGCATGACTCACAGAGTAGATGTCTCTTACCCAATACCAGGTCAATATACAAACTTCCTGAAACTAAGATCAACCTCAAGGAAAAAGGGGAAGGATATGGAGAAGGCAAAGGATGCTAAGGATTTGGCACAAATGAGATTGAGTAACCTTAACTTTGGCATTTAAAAATTTTTACCATCAGTGGATAAGTGTTTGAATGCTAAGTTGATTATACTTTTTTTTAAAGAAACAGATTTACATTTTGCATATTTCATTCTGGAACTGTAAATTTTTCAATCCACCACATTTGTTACAGCAAGGAAAGAAATATAGTGGCCTAAAGAGATGTCCCTGTTCCTGCAAGTGATCACTGGCCACAGATGACATTTATGACTTCTCTTTTCCACTTTTTTCCCAAGTTCCCCTTGCTTTGGGCCAGCATCTCAGCTGGTTGGGATTCTTTGCTCATTGGAATGAAGAGCCTGAATCCTGGTGGTGCTGCCTGGGTGAGGTTACATCACTTTCACGAACCACTCCCCTAGAACATGGTGATACAAAGGGCCGCCCTGGGTTCCTTGTACTGCTCCCCGCTCCTGCTGTGTTAGAGTGCTATTTCCTTCTGGTAGGCTCAATTGCTCTAGCCAACGCTATAATCCTGTTCTTACCCCTTTTTTCAGAAGAGCTTAAAAAAGACCAGGTAGCACTTTCAAATTCCAATGAAACTACAATATTGTGTCTCCTGGTGGAAACATTCCTCCACCTATGCTCACTAAAACCTCTAAACCAGTAGAGTCCAGATTCATGAAAAGCCTGTATAAGAATAGGATAATAGATAATGAGTAGCCCCAAAACACACGTGTCCATGACAGAAGTGACGAGAACACTTCACAGCCAACATCTTCTTTAGTCCTCTCCACCTCAACTTTAGCACGAATGCATTTTACTGCTCATTTCCTTCCCAAATAGGTAAAACCTGCACAACCTAAAGAACACAAATTTATCATCCTCCAATTCAGTAGTTCTCAACCAGGGGCAATTTGCCTCCCCACCCGGAGGGAAGCATTTGACAATGTGTACAGATACTGTTGATGGTCACAGCCAGCGGGTGGGAGGTGCTACTGGCATCCAGTGGCCAAAGGCTAGGGGGATGCACAGGACAACCCCCCACAACAAAGGATTATTTGGTCCAAAATTTCAACAGTGCTGAGATTGAGAAACCCTGATCCAATTCATTTGTTTATATGTATAGTTTGCTCCCCTTGCTAGAATGTGAGTTCTGTAAGGGAAGGGACTCTGTCTTGTTACTGCTCTGTGCCTGGGACACGTTAGTCAACAAATATTTGATGATGACTAAATAATAGATGAATGAATGCCTCATAGTTCACATCAGGCATTTTTATATATGTTACTTCATCAGGACACTTGGTGCCTTGACTTGGAAGGTTTAGGAAGGTGAAGGGGGGTGGTATGGTGCAGCAAGACTGAAATATCTAGGGTGGCACAACTTCCTCGAATACCCTAATGTGGTTCTCTTCCCCCATGACAAAACCAAAATGTTCATAATTTTCCTTCATTTTGATTTTCTAACTTGAAGGAATAATGTGCAACTTTTACAACGTCCTCAATTCCTTCATTTATTAAATGAATGGCACCAAACAAACAAAATCGTGGTTTGTATTTCATAACTTGCATAGAGATGTACTTTTAATTGTTTTGTATCTTTTTTAACAACTACAAATGCATTTCCTCTCGAGGAAAGATGCCCCTTGTTCTCTCTTCTCATCGCTCCTTGACGCCTCAGTTAAACTTAGAAGAAAGGCCAGGAAGAAGAGTGGGGTGTACCTCTTGTATTTTCCTGGATACAGCTGGAACCCATTCTACTAAGTGAAGTATCTCAAGAATGGAAAAACAAGCACCACATGTACTCACCAGCAAATTGGTATTAACGGACCAACACCTAAGTGGACATATAGGAATAACATTTATCGGGTGTCGTGTAGGTGGGAGGGGGGAGGAGGGGATGGGTATATACAAACTCGAGGGGGGTGGGGGGGCGTGGGCAATATACGTAACCGTAATATTTGTACCCCCATAATATGCTGAAATAAAAAAAAAGAAGGAGAAAAAAAAGAAAAGTGGGGTGCCTCCGCCCCTGCCCTCCTGCCCCTCCCCCAACTGTACCTTAAGCATAGCTCTGTTAAGGCACTAATAGCAACGTCTATGTACCTGTTCATCTATATGGCTTTGTCCTTCCTTGCCTGTGGTAGGGCACACTCTTAATATCCCTGGTACCTGGAGCACAAGATGGGCTCAATCAATGCCTATTGAATGAATAAAATGTCTTTCACCTACTTCACAATGTCACCTAGGGCACCCTTTGCCAACTTCACAATGTCACCAGAGGCATCATTTTTGCCTGCTTCACAATGCCACTTTCAACTGACCCTACACAGAAATGGGGACTTCACAGGGACTTAGGGGTGTATCTAGTTTCAGCCCTGTCTGAGTCACTCTTCAGTGGTGGCTCCAGCCAATGAATGAAGAGAGGCAAAGAACCAAAAGTGTTGAGCTGCAACAGATGGACTTGGGTTAAACAGCCTGGCATGGAGGGGCAGTGATCACCATCCCCGAGGGATAGCAAGACCTCCCCCCAACTCCAGCTGCGTGTAGACAGGGACATGCATTTCACCATTGCTCTGGGTGCCTCGTTCGCTGCGACCAAGGAATGGCCGGCCCTGGAGGCAGAGGCTAATGGTGTTGATGTGAACTGATTAGATTCTTTCGAGCCTTGGCCCGCAAAACTGCCCAAGGAGTCTACAGAAAGCTGCCGGCAGTCTCTCTGCGTTTCCCAGAAGTGCAGCCGGGGAACTTTCCCAGCCCGGCCCACAGGTTGCTAGAGGGTCAGACCGAAAGGACCCGCCTTTCCCAGACTGGGGCCCAGTAGGAGGAAGGTTGTTCCCAAGGCCACGTGAAGCTTCCTCGCCCCTAAAGGCCCCAAACAGGCAGGGCTAATGAGAGAGGATATTTAAGGACGCCCCAATCTCTGAGACGCGGGGCCCCGCTGCCGCCCCAAGAGCCGCTCTTGCAACAGCTGCCACCGCGGGCCACAGCGGCCGCCTGGTCCCGCCGAGCGGAGGTCGCGGCCGCGGAGCGATGGCCCGCCGCACCCCGGGTAGGCGCCTCGGGCTGCCGCCGCCGCTGCTGCTGCTCCTGCTGCCGCCGCCGCTGCTGTTGGCCACCGCGGCGCAGGTGAACACGGCAGGTGAGCGGGGCGCGCCCGCGGCCGGCGGGGCGGGGGGCGGCGGGGAGGGGCCCCGGGCACTGCGCGCGCTCCCGCCCCAGCCCCGAGCCTGGCCAGGTTAACTTCCAGCGAGAGTCTCGTCTCTGGGTGGACGCCAGGGAACGCGCTTCTGCCGGGACACTGGCCCAGTCTGGCACCAGCCCTGCGGCAGCGCAGCGGTGGCACTTGAGAAGGGCATGGGGCGAGCTGCGAGCGTAAAAACTTTTGGCCAGAGTTCTTGGCCAACAAATCGGTTCACTTCTGCACCAACTCTTGGCCCACAGAGCTTCGGCTGGTCCTAAAAACTCCAGCCAAAGGACATCTAAATATGTTCATCTAGATCATTGGGAGGTACGATTCCGGGCAACCAATGGTTCTGTTTTTAAAAACTGACAATGACTTGGCTTAAAGGAAGGATTGCAACCTGGTATTGTCAGCTTGATAATGTGCCAGGCAGTGTGCTGAAGGGGTTTATGTGTTTTGATAAAATGCTTACTGTAATCCTAAATAGAATTGTAATCCCCATTCTAGAGATGAGAACACTGAGATTAGGAAGAAGTCAGTAATTTTCATAAAGATGAAACAGTAAGTGAAGACTGAGCTAGGATGCCAGAGGGCGTTTGCATAACCACTCCCCTCTTGGAAAAACAGGTTTTATTCCTATAGGTATTGATGCAAACGTACACCCT
>VBSM01002616.1:44598202-44618969 GCA_008086735.1 Cheirogaleus medius
TCACTTGCATTCTCAATGAGTAAAGGCAAGATTGTGAACTACAGGAACTTAAAAGACTTTAAAAGTAACAAGAGAGGATTAATTTTGTTTTATTTCTTAATCCCTTTTCTCTGCTGGCTTTGTGCAAGAATAGGGTGGAGTTTGGGAAAGGTGCTCCTTCTCAAATGTGTGTACAGATTCTTGTTACAGCACCTTTCATCAGCAAGTATCTTACAATCACCAGATTCCAAGGTCTGTGCTTTCCGAAATGCCTAGTTATCACTCTGCAATCTTAAATCCTTCCAGTCTGTGCAAGCCCGTGGGATCAGATGCACCTACAGGCTCCTGACTCTCTACTCATTGCACATTCTCTTCTTTGCCTGAACTGTGGAGGTGGCCTTGGTGCCTACCTTTAGTCCAGGGAGACTGCTCATTCAGACATACTTTGTCGGCAAGAGGGTCCAGGAAATGCAAATGGCTTTTGTGTCTGGAACACTGGCTGAAATCTTCCTTCCTTTTCTGTTCTTTTGGACTATTGAGATTACTTTAAATGGGGTGGAGATACTGTTTTCCCAAAGAATTGTTTATTCAAGAAGATACCACCTTGGAAGAAACTGCATCTTAAATTGAATTCCTCAAACGAGAAGCTGACTCCATACCTGGAGGGTCTGGAGCCAGGATAGAAAGTGAGGACATTTCTGATGAGAAGCAATCCCGACTGCACCACGTCCAGCAATCTGGAAAGGCTTCTTATCACAGGGATGAAGGATGTCTCGTGATGCCACATTGACTAGTCCAAACAGATGTGATTTCTGTGTCCTTTGTTCCACCCTTATTAATGTGTTTTCTGTGGCAGCTTTTTGGATCTTTGTCTTAACCTTCTACTAGAATGCCAACAACTTGAGTAGAGAACAGGGACTGTGCTACCTCTTGCTTGTCATGTGTTCTCTGAACTAGTCAGCTCAGAGAAGTTCAGTACTTTGAACTTAAAAGGGATTCAATAAACAATAAAGGGATTGCATTTTCATCCCCTTGGAATGAATTTTATATCCACCAATATGCATCTATGTATCCAAAAACAACTTCTTTAGTTTTTTTAAAAAGTTTCTTATCACCATAATGCTATAGATGCATACGACTTCTTCAATTTTTAAAGGTTACTTTGTACAATCTTTTCATTATTCCAGAAATTGGCAAATAATTACACATTCTTCCTTCCCATACCTTTCAAGCTATTATAAACTTCAGACATGTAATGGTGTTACCTTTATCTCTCCAGACTGAAAAGATATTTGTGTTTTAGAGTCCTTGTGTAATTTTTTCTAAGTGGTATGTATGGCAAAGTCAGGTTGTCACTAAGGAAAGAAATGGATTGGCTGCTGAGAGCCACATAAGGCGGCACATACCTTGGTAAAACAGGTTCAAAGTCTGCCCTCAGTCTTGCAGGGCTAGGCTTTAGAAATTCAGTTGTTCCGGTGCCCCAGATCTGATCAGTTCCAAGGAAGCTGATTCACCCTGATACACACCCAAGTCTTATTCACCGGACTTATTGTTAATTTTTAGTTAGAAATGTAACTGTCAGGCAGACTGGGTATTTGTGTGGCCTGGCCCAAGCACGTTCTCACTGTAATCAAACCATGTGGGGTTTTCGGCCTGGAGGTTTGATTGATCTGTCTCCCAGTAAGTACTGAACACTTGAATCAGCCCACGGGTGCCCCTCCACTGGACAGCGCTTGCCTGGCACAGCTGGCCCCTGACCCTGCCTTGTCCACATTTCCATGGCTCACTAGTGCCCACTTAACACTAACAGATTCCTCTCTAGATAGGTTAATACCTTCATCTGGTTGTCGAGGAGTTTACAGTCCTGGGAGTTACTCAGTCTCTGTAAGGTGACTTGGCAGACCTATGGTTGGGGCCAGTCTCAGTTGATCCTTTAGCTCTGAGGGCATCCTTATTTCCAAATTCACTTGAGAGAGGGCCTCATCGTTGTTCTATATGCTTATTCTTTATATGAAAGTTCTTCATTCTTGGAAGCATAGTATTAGAAAGGTAGCATAGAATTCCAGAAACAGAAAAGCCCCTGGGACCTGACTGCCTGTGTTATCATCTTGGCTCCAACACTAACTGTGTGACCTTTATAGTCAGTTATTTAATTTCTCTATGCCTCAGTTTCTTCATCTGTAAAATGGGTATTATAACAGTATGTGTATCACAGTGTCATTGTGAGGAACAGAACCTGGCAGGTATAAGTAAGTGCTATATAACTGAGTGGCCGTTGGAATTGTTTTCCTCAGGAAAGGCATCATGGATACTTGATAAGGCCAGCAGGATTGCAGATGGTAATTTCTGTGTTTGGAAATAATAACTTGCTGTCAAAGTAGGATGTTTCCTCAATCATGGCCCAGCATTTCAGGGGTTTGGGGTACATACCACCAGCACATTAAGTAGGTGTTTCAAAAAACAGTGAGCAGTGTCTTGGGTCACTTTCCTAAGTTATAACTGACTGACTGAAATCACCTTGATCATTTTTTCCTAAATGAATTTTTATTAACTATGCCTGCTTTAGAATTTCCCTACTCTTTTCTTTCTTTCAGAGCCTTGCTAAATCTTCCTCCGGCTCATCCCCATTGCTTTGGTGTTTCAGATCCCAAAGCAGCCAGAGCTCTGTGTAAAACTGAACACTTGCTTGTGCACTCCCTTTATCAGCTAGAAAAAATGTACACAAGATAAGTTCCAGAACAATTCCTAGAAGAAGTCCCCATTTATCTCTATTATTAAACTTCATTTTACGGTCCTTCTGGAAGCATGAATCTGATAGCAGAGATGAAAAATCTTCCTCTAGAAGAAAATTAAAAAGAATCCTACTTTAGTGTTTACAATTGAGGTGGAACAAATTTTTTTTTAAATTTTCATGGTGATTTAGTTTCATAATATGTAAACTATGAAACATGTGGACTTTGTCCTGGAAGTTTGTTCTGATATGCAGAACAGAAACTTTTGTTTTCAGACTTCTTTAGGCATTAATTTTACATAGTCACTTGTTATCTTCTGCTTTTGTTGGATTCCAAATGATAAAGCATTAACTACTGAAACAGAAGAAGAAAAGAGGTAGCAGCACTAATCATAGAAGAATCTCAAAGGATTTACTTTCTTGAACATTTTAAGATTTTTTTTTATGCATTTAAGTCATATCTCTTTTTTTTAATGGAGTAGGTCCCAGTTGCTCCTGTAACTTATACTTCATAAGCTTTTGAAAGTTTAGCTTTAAAATATGGCCAGAAAATTTATTAAAATATTATTATGTAGCTTCTTTGTGCTACTGCAAAACAGGAATTTACTTAATGTGGTAAAAAATGAAATAGAGGTAGTGAAATTATGAGGAAATTTCAGTCTAAAACTTGAAACACTGTGTCTACACAATTAACAAATATCATGTTACAATCTTCCTAGAGAAAATTATGGAAGTCTCTTGATTGAGAGATTTTAAAGCAGAATGAACAAATCACTGAAAGAGACAGGCTTTCTCTGAAATGTGTCCATCAGCCTTGCCCATGCAGTAATAATGTTGGCATAAGGTAGTATCAAGTTATTCAAACCCATGTCATTCCTTTGAGGTCATTTGCAAACTTAAGATATCAAAGTTCTAACTCATAATTAGAAATCAAGAATTAGTATACTATGAACTTGATACAAGTCTGTCACCAGGTGTGACCTTCCCAGCCAGTGTGAAAGTTTGGGATTTAGGTGGCCACGTAATCCATAAAGCATTGTGCTAGGCCCAAGGGAATGGATACAATAATGCCACATGCCACCTCTCATTCTCAAGGAGCTTGTAATCAAATTTTTTGGACCACATACACAAAAATATATAACTAATAAATGGTCTAGATGAGGATTGAGCCAAGAATGTCAAACCAAAATGGGGCAAAGTTGACTTTCTGCTGATAGGACTTTTGGCAGGAACTTTGATTTCAGCTGGCAGTGAAGAATAGGCATGTTTCAGTGGGGGGAGGAAAAGGATCAGATCTCAGCAAATCATCATTTTTCTACATTAGTGTTTTGTTGCCTTGAACCTATTTTTTAAAGCTGTGTCCCTTTCTAGTTAGCTAATGTGCCAGACACATTATACATCCAACCTTACATCCTCTCACTTGCCTTTTAGTCTAGCTTCATGGAGGTGTGACCTGAGGTGCCTCCCCTCAGCCACACTGGAGGACTCTTGCTTTTCACTTGGAGCATCTCTGAAATCATGACCATTTAGAGCCAGAGCATATGCAGGCCCAAGAGTGAGGGAGTCAGTACTTCATAGGGCAACTTTTGACCTATGCAGGACAGGAGCAGGCGAATATCTGCTCCTTCTCCCATCCCTGGGAAGAAGACTTCTGAGGCTTGTTCCACACACCTCTTTAGAAGGTCCCAATGGGATCAACCTGGTGTCCACAGTAGAGACCAGCTCAGAATGCACCTTGAATTGGCTTTCCCTCTTCCCCCTTTCACTCTCCCAGTCCCTCACTCTTGTTCCCTGCGAGCATTTGCCAAAATAATCCTCCTTTCAGCAAGTCTTAGGCTTGGTCTCTAGAGAGAGCCAAGGCTAAAACACCTACTTATACTTGGGCTGCCTGGAGGTTGTTTCACTCATGAATCAGTTATTTTCTTTGAAAATACCAAAAACCAAATATCAATTTGCTGAGAGCTCTTTCAAAGAAGGGAAATGCAAGGCCAAGGTCCACAGAGAGAGAGGGACTAGCTCAGAGGACCTAATAGAGAAACATGATGTGAGGACCAGAATCAGGGAATTATTAGGTAACCCCAATCTGAATAGATTAAATTTCAATGATAATTTTTTTCTATTTCTCTCACATCTTTTGCCTGCCCTCTCTCTCTCTCTCACACACACACACACACACACACACACAATTCTTTCTCTTGTTCTCTCTCTAACTTACTGCATATGTGAGGCAAACATTCATTGCTCAAGGCTGAAAACCACTTACTCTTACATAAATGAGGTGTTAGGGAAATTAGGTTCCAAACATGAGAGGAAGTGATTTAAGCCACTTATGACTATTTTATAAATTCTTTCTAAGATATGGTTACGAATTTCTTTCAACTGAAATTTAGAGTACGCAAGGAAACAAATTTAATTGGGGTGTTTGGGCTTTTACATAGAGAGAAATATAAAAATGATGGAGCATCTTCCATCTTTATTTATAGAAGAAAAATCGTCTGTTTTTATAAAGTGAACATTCCCATTCATTCAACAAGTATTCATCAAGTGCATTGATTTTGAGGACATTGCTGTTTAAAATGTTTAAATCTGATTTTTCATTTTCACAACTCTAAAGAAAATGTCAACAAATGGCACTTGCTCCATGCACTGGATGGACTTAAGCTGAGAATCTGAACCATCCTGTAGGCTTCTTACTCAAGCCTGAAGATGTAATTACTTGAGTTATTTCAGACTAACTTCCATGGTGAATGCTCTGATAAACTCCCTTCATTTAAAGAACACACACAATTAACCTAGATTCATCACAGAAACATGATTTTGTCAAGTACAGCACTCCCAGTATATGGAGTGGTAAGCACACATGGTCCTCAATCTCACAGAGCTTGTATAAAACTAGGTTAGGATTCGTATTATGTACCATTTTTCTCCCTTTTCATTATTACACCTCCCAACATGGAGATTTTTTGTTTGCTTGTTTGTTTTGGTTTGGTTTTTTTGAGACAGAGTGTAGCTCTGTTGCCCAGGCTAGAGTGCCTTGGCATCAGCCTAGCTCACAGCAACCTCAAACTCCTGGGCTCAAACAATCCTCCTGCCTCAGCCTCCCAAGTAGCTGGGACTACAGGCATGCACTACCAATGCCAGCTAATTTTTTCTATGTATTTTTAGTTGTCTAGCTAATTTCTTTCTATTTTTAGTAGACATAGGATCTCGCTCTTGCTCAGGCTGGTCTCGAACTTCTGAGCTCAAGCGATCCTCTCACCTTGGCCTCCCAGAGTGCTAGGTTTACGAGCATGAGCCACCGCGCTCAGCCCATGGCCATGTTTTCAAAAATTAGAAAAGTATATCCACTTGCTTAGTGTGCAAACAAAAAAAAGAAAAAAAATAGAAAAGTATAATGACTTAAACTATTAAAGGA
Source organism: Cheirogaleus medius (assembly GCA_008086735.1). NCBI lineage: Eukaryota > Metazoa > Chordata > Mammalia > Primates > Cheirogaleidae > Cheirogaleus > Cheirogaleus medius. Next base: position 44,604,328 of record VBSM01002616.1, read on the forward strand.
TTTAAGAAAATCAGAAAATAACATGGATACTGGGAAAAACCAGAAAGAGTTGAAACACAGAGAAAACATTGAGGAATGGAGGACATCCTTAGGGGCAGAGTGAAAACTCAGATTTTGGCTTCATTCTCAAAGCACATGCTAAACTGTTGGTAGTAAATTTTTAGCATCGAATTCTCTTGAGGATTGGGTAAAGGTGCATGGAGGTACATTAATGTCAAAAAGCATGTATTGGCCGGGCGCGGTGGCTCACGCCTGTAATCCTAGCACTCTGGGAGGCCGAGGCGGGCGGATCGCTCAAGAAACCAGAGTGAGACCCCATCTCTACTAAAAATAGAAAGAAATTAATTGGCCAACTAAAAATATATAGAAAAAATGAGCCGGGCATGGTGGCGCATGCCTGTAGTCCCAGCTACTCGGGAGGCTGAGTCAGAAGGAACACTCGAGCCCAGAAGTTTGAGGTTGCTATGAGCTAGGCTGATGCCACTCTAGCCCGGGCAGCAGAGTGAGACTCTGTCTCAAAAAAAAAAAAAAAAAAAAAAAAGCATGTATTTGTAGAAGTTTAGTTTTGTGGTCAGGAAATTGGGTAGCATCGGGAGCAGTGAAAACACAGCACTTGAGTATAATACTTAGATTGCTTGAGCAAGCCCAGGTTTACAGCAAAAAAGGGTTGCTAGAATGGAAGGGGACAGGGGTGGAAGGCCAGGGTGCTTGGGATGAAAAATACCAAAGTTTTGAAGAAGGAGACAAAGCTAAGATCATGCTTTGTGGCTAGAACTGAAAGAAAAGAAACGCACAAAGTCTACCCACTTTCCTTTTTTCTTTTTTGGTTCTTGTTTACCACCCTCCCCCTGCACAGCTCTTTATGGCTACCTTGAATTCAGCCAGCCGTGCTTCCTCATTGCCCTACGCAGCTCACTGGAGGTGAGGGGGGAAGGGAGTACGTGAGAAAAGCTGAGGAAGGGCTCAGACATGGCATTTGTGGTCAAAAATCAATTTGGAGCACACATTTATTGTCTTTGGGGGGAGAGGTTTCTACAGATGCTGCCCACAGTTGTCAAACTGTGGCCAACTGGTTTCATTAACGATGAAACAATTATTTGTCACCGGAAGTTTATTGGTGAAGAATTCAGCACCTCACTATGCTTATTAATGTCGTTACTTCCACTTAACCATTGTTAAAAAAAGGCTGTCATCATGTCATGATTTTACTCAGAAGTAAATTGACTTAGACCTACTCAGGATTATTTTAAGGGTTGTGGTCAGGATTAGTTTTCTTTGTTTGGTTTTTTTGTGTTAAGAAATATTAGTTTATTTAACCAGTTTTCACAGCTGAATATTTATTTTATAAAAACTTTGCAGATTGTACAGTTTATATATAGTTCAAACTACTGAACAAAAAAGTAGGTCCCACAGATGCAAAAATACTTTAGCAATCAATCCAAGGTAAAGGCAGATTTACACACTGTACTGCTTTCCACATGCCGGGGAGGTGGTCAGTTGTAAGTATAAACTTCAAAACTGCACAAAAATAAGGTTTTGATTTTATTTTGTCTTCATACATTCCATATGATTGCATGCTCAGAAGCCTGACTAGTAATAGGCATCTATAGTCTGGAATCAGTACCCACTCCTGAAAGGAATGCACGTGTCTACGCACACAGGGCACTCTTAGACACCATACTGTACTCAGTATGTTGTATACACATAGCAGAGACCAAGGACATTAAATGTCAAATATAAGGTAGTTATAACAGAGTCTCACTCTGTTGCCTGGGCTAGAGTGCCATGGCATCAGCCTAGCTCACAGCAACCTCAAACTTCTGGGTTCAAGTGATCCTCCTGGCTCAGCCTCCTGAGTAGCTGGGACTACAGGTGCATGCCACCACACCCAGCTAATTTTTCCTATTTTAGTAGAGACGGGGTCTTGCTCTTCCTAGGCTGATCTCAAACTCCTGACCTCAAGTGATCAGCCTTCCAGAGTGCTAGGATTATAGGCGTGAGTCACCATGCCCAGCCCAAGATTAGTTTCTAAGCCTGACCAAGTCTCAGCCTATTACTGAGTCCCCTGGGTCAAGGTACCATGATTATAGTAGTGTTAAGTAGTGTTAAGATTACTTTACACTTTTTAGATTTACAAGTTTTAAGATTACTAAGTAGTGTTAAGATTACTGTAGTGTTAAGATTATACTTCTAGTGATTATTTGATAGACAAACTTAACATCAAAAAACGAAATGTTGATTCAGTTTTGAATGTTGCCAACAGCTAATCCTATATAAATGTTTCGTCTGAACTTTCTAGCCTGTTAACTACTAAAAACTCAGTATCTCTAAATTAGACTCATATTCCCTCTCAGACCTATTCCCCAACTGCTGCCTCTCTTGCTGAATGATACAGCAGCCATCCACTGAGTCTCAATCTAGAACCCAAGAGTCTTTCTGGCCTCCTCCTTCCTCTTTAATGGCCAGCATGAATGTACAGTTTGTCTTTAACTAGAGCATACTCTCAGTGGTTTCCCAGACAGAGAAAAAAATGCTCTGTACACTGTTTCCTTTTCCATTTCTTATTTCCTTTTTTCTCTCTCTCTTCATTCCTAAGTCTCTCTTCTTTTCACAAATGTTTATTTTATTTTATTGTTTTTGAGACAGAGTATCGCTCTCTTGCCTGGGCTAGAGTGCCGTGGCATCAGCCCAGCTCACAGCAACCTCAAACTCCTGGGCTCAAGCGATCCTCCTGCCTCAGCCTCCCGGGTAGCTGGGACTACAGGCATGCACTACCATGCCTGGCTAATTTTTTCTATTTTTAGTTGTCTGGCTAATTTCTTTCTATTTTTAGTAGAAACGGAGGTCTCATTCTTGCTCAGGCTGGTCTAGAACTTCCAAGCTCAAGCAATCCTCCTGCCTCGGCCTCCCAGAGTGCTAGGATTACAGGTGTGAGCCACCACGCCCGGCCACAAATATTTATTGAGTACCTGTATGGGCCAGGCACTACACCAAGTGCTGAGAAAAAAGTGTCTGGCCTCAAGGAGCTCATAGTCTAGGGCCGTGCACGTTATGGCACAATGTGACAAGGTGTAGAGGAGATGTATATACAAGGTACACTGAGCTCATAGGGCAAGTCAACTCCTACAAAAGGGATGCTGATTCCTGAGTCCTCAATAGCAATTTCGAGGTTGCTGGGTGGCTAACAAGAGAGAAAAAAATCTCAGGCAGGAGAAATAGCATATGCAAAGTCAGAGGTGTTGGCCTGGGTTCTGGCAGGTTGGGAGCTGTGTGTGATGGTTTCTGGATCACAAAGTGTGTGTGGTGAGCGTGAGGAAACTGACTAGTAGGTAGAAACCAGGTGATGAAGGCCAAGAGAATAAGCTGAAGAACTCTTTTTTATAGGAAACAGAAGCCAGTGAGGACTTTTAGCAGGCAAGCTAACAAAATCAGTTTGCCTTTTGGAAAAGTTACTCTGGCAGAGAATGAAGCGCGGATTAAAGATCAGAGGACCCTTGAAAGAGGCCTCTTCTATAATTAAGGTAGTTGTGTTACCTCAACTAGCAGAGAAGTGTCGAGATACAGAGGCAGAGACTGGAGGGAGAGGTATTTAAGAGGTTTTGATTAAAGGCGAGTTGGGAGGGAGAGAGAGGGGGGGACGGGGTGGACTCAGGCTTCAGGTTGGAAGATCACGGAGACAGGAGCAGAGGAGGGAGGATGGGGAGGGCGGGAATGTGACAATCGTCCAGACTGTGCCATCCAGTGTGCTGTGGGGCATACGGGGTAAAGAGGAATCCGTGGGTAGAATGAGGACAAGGGCCGCAAAGGAGGTTTCAGAGTGAGTGTTGTCCCAGGTGCCATGGGAGGAAAGAGCTTTAAGAATAAAGGGTCACCAGGGTCTAACGCTTTCAGATATTCGTGTGACTTGAGGATTTCCTTGCACTCCTCTTCCCAGAAGATGAGGCCTGGAACTGCACCTTCCTGCTCACAGCTCTGTCACTGGTATGTGGCACAGTCCCTGACACAGCACAGACACTCTATCAACTTTGTGATGGTTTCACAAAGGGAGTGAGAGTTCCCAAGAATAGCTACATCGGGCCACCAGATCCAGACAGCTTCTGTAGTTGGTTTGTTTTTAGCTATGAGACAGTGGAACATGTTAACTATGCTAAAGGGGAAGGAGCCACTACAGAGGGGGAGAAAGGGGGAGAGAGAGAGAGAGAGAGAGAAAGAGAGAGAGCACACTTTAGGGCTGCGGTCACCAACCCCCCCCCCACACACACACCGGGGCTGTGGCCCAGTACCGGTCTGCAGCCTGTTAAGAACCAGGCCTCACATCACCACCTGAGTTCTGCTTCTCCCCTCACCCCTGCCACCCGCCGTCTGTGGAAAAATTGTATCCCAAGAAACTTAGGAACCAGGCCACACAGCAGGAGGTGAGCGAGTGAGTGAAGCTTCGTCTGTATTTACAGCCGCCCCAGCCGCTCCCCATCGCTAGCATCACCGCCTGAGCTCTGCCTCCCTACCCTGTCCACGAAACAATTGTCTTCCAGGAAACCGGTCCCTGGTGCCAAAAAGGTTGGGGATCGCTGCTTTAGGGTATGGGAGCAAGAAGATATGGGGTGGAACGAAGTTCCTAAAGAAGGCGAGAGGGGTGAGATACTGAGCAAGGGTCAAGGGGTTGAGGTGACAGAAAGGAGAGATGGCCTTGATGAGTGCAGGGTTTGTGGGGATGGATCCGTGACATTATCAAGACCTTGAGGATTCATAGGTGGTAGCTTCTACTTTTTTCTGCAAAGTAGGGATCTAATGTCATGTGTGAAGAATTAGGCAGGAGATAAAGGATAAGGAGCCTGAGAATGGTTGGTCAGAGGAATGGAGGAAGGGGAATGGAGGAAGTTGCTGACAAGGGGCAAGAACCTATCCTTGTCTTTTAAACTAAGAGGTCCAGCTCTAGCCCAGCCCAGAATCCCACCTTCTAAGAATGAAGCTCTTAGGCCCATCTCTGTGGTACTGTAACTACACCTCTACCTTTGACCTGGTTCTCTGTGCTCTGGGCTCATCTACCTTGATGGAGGCTCTCGTTTCCCCCCCCCCCCATTTTGGAATAAGGGCAAATTACAATGGCAGGTTTCCCAATTCCAATTGAATGAAAATTTTTAAAAGCAAATGTGTTGAGATTGTCATTTACACAGAAAAAATGCATCAGCAGCAACCCAGCTGAATAGCGTTCTATCATTATGTCCTTTTCTTCCAGAAGTCTACTATGCCACTGCGTACTGGATGCCTGATGAGAAGACAGTACAAGTCAAAAATGTAATAGACAAGAGTGGGGATGCCTACGGCTTTTACAATGACTCTGTGACAACTACAGGCTGGGGCATCCTGGAGATCCGAGCTGGGTATGGTGCTCAGGCCCTGAGCAATGAGGACATCATGTTTGTGGCTGGCTTTTTGGAAGGTTACCTCACTGCCCCGTAAGTACCCCAGTCTTGGTGGAGTTACTGCCAGGCAACCCCCATACTTTCCTTATCCAGCGGTGACTCTTGTCCTCTGACATCACATGTTAGAGCTGAAAAGTAGCCAAGGTCCTTTGCATGTGAGAGAGCTGTTATCAGAATTTCATTTTTTCCCATCATCAGTAATTTCCTAGAAGGTATAAACCACTCAGGTGTAGCACTCTTCAATTCTCATGGCACTTAACTTTTTAAAATCCTTTTTATGAAACTTTTTTTGATTTGTTTTGTTTTCTCTTGTTTTTTGAGACAGGGTCTCACTATGTTGCCCAGGCTAGTCTCAAATTCCTGGACTCAAGCAATCCTCTTGTCTCAACCTCCTGAGTAGCTGGGATTGGAGGCGCATGCCACTGTGCCCATCTTTTCATGAAATTATTTTAAAAGACAGTGAAGCCATTTCATCCTAATAGTCATTTGTTATCTGGTAGAAAGCAAAATGTAATCACATTTATTTCTAATCATCTTGAAACAATACTTCCATACGGGCAAAGATTTTTTTTTTTTTTTTGAGACAGGGTCTCACTTTGTCACCCAAGCTGGAGTGCAGTGGTGTCATCATAGCTCACAGCAACCTCAAATTCCTGAGCTCAAGAGATCCTCCTGCCTCAGCCTCCCAAGTAGCTGGGACTACAGGCATGCACCACCACACCCAGTTAATTTTTCTATTTTTTGTAGAAATGGGGTCTCACTATGTTGATCAGGCTGGTCTCGAACTCTTGGCCTCAAGTGATCCTCTTAACTCAACCTCCCAAAGTGCTGGGATTACAGTCATGAGCTACAAAGGGATTTTAAATTGAAATTTTAATGAGTCTAATATAAATGTTTCTTCCATTTCTGTTATTATTGATTCTGGTGTCCTTGCCTTGTCTTATAAAAATAATAAGGATATAATTAATAATAATGCAATCAGGATACATGCTTTTTAGAGAAAAGCTCTTTAATGAAAATAAAGTTGCAACTCATTTACCCAAGCCTCATCCCTCCGTTGGTATAAAAAGTATCTTGATGACTTGGCTTGCTTCTTTTATTCTCAGTGACCTAGATTGTTGAGTGCAGTTTAACCAAACCTTATTTGGGCTGTTACTGCCATAGTCATAGTAAGTGAGGTGTTGATCTTAATCTATGTCTGAGTGCTAGAGATTATATCAGATGTGGAATGGCTAGTTGTCGGGCTCTGGCTGCTCTTTTTTTTTTTTTTTGCAAGCCTAAAACGAAGTGTATTGAGGAAGGACAAGATAGGTTTACAGAGCAAGAGCAAGATACAGGTTTATAGAATAAGAGCAAGATACATTCACCACAGAGGGGCAAACGGGCCTCCTGTAGTAACAAAAAGCCCTGGTCAGGCCGGGTGTGGTGGCTTATGCCTATAATCCTAGCACTCTGGGAGGCCGAGGTGGGAGGATCACTTGAGCTCAGGAGTTCGAGACCAGCCTGAGCAAGAGCGAGACCCCATCTCTGAAAATAAAAAAATTTTTTTAAAAAGCCCTGCTCTTCTTTTATTCAAACTATAAATTTATGTTTTTATTTTTATACTCAATTTTTGTTGCTCTACCATACAAATCTCCTTAACAGCGTACTATTCAGAGATATATAAAACTTCATAAACTAAAGATTTTTAAAACGTGCTTGAAACCATATTACACATGTGGAAATCTGAACTTCTCCAAATCTTCTGTATCCACTGAGTTCTGATTGTGTTATTTAAACTGAGTTGCAAGTTTGGAGAAATAATTCAAACCAAATTTGTCTGAATAGAGACCAGATTAACTCCTAAGTGACATATATGATGGGTTATGAAGGGAAACTGTGATTTGGAGGGAGCAGCTCTAAGCTGTGAGAATGTTCTGAGGACGATCTCGTCTTCCTTGGACATTTCTGTTGGTATTGCTATTGGGGAGGGCTCATGGAGTTTGAGAGAGCTGGCAAAGCTGGCACTTTTGATGTTCTTATGTCTCAGAAACAAACTTTAACATCGCATAGAAGCCACTTTGGAAGTGGCTTCATCATTTCACTTTCATTTTTTATATAAAGTATTGACCTGTCCTTGAGTAACTTTATCCACTCACCAAAAAAAATCCATAGAAAAAGAAGCCATTCTATTAATAACTTTTAAAAATACTTCTGTATTAGAGTACACATTAAATTTTGTTTCTTAAAAAAAAAGATGCTCAGCTACTATTTAGTAACTGTTTTCTTGCTTAATTCGCCTTTCTGCCATGTCCTTTCCAAAGAAAATTTGACATGTACAAGACAACCAAAACACTGCCTACAAATTGTGACCCATGCTTTGAGGATTTGAATCTTCCCTTCAGCCCAGTGGCAGCAGCCTGTAGGTGAATGATCAAGAGAGAGGGAGAGGAGGTCTAGGAATCTCAGTCTACTACTGGATCTTTAAGGAAAAGTTGGACCACTCTTGGCAGCATCTTCACGGCAGAGAACAACTTCAAAAGAGTTCCTTAGCCATAAATATTAAATATGACAGAGTCCAAGAGAGGGAAGCTCCCCAGTGGCCAGAACAGTCAAAGAAGGCTTTGTGGAAGACGTGAGTTGTGGGTCTGTGTTTGAGAGATGAGAGCACAGTTGGCCAGGCTAGAAAAAGGGATAAAATCACTGTGGGTGGAATGAAACAGAACAGAGTACTGACAAAAGGCCCTGAGTCTGAAATGAGTAAGTTGCATTTACATTAAGCCAGGAGTGGAGGCTCGAGTTGAACCAGCAGAGGGTTTGGATGGAGGCCCTTTCCAACAGTCTGCCTCTACTCTAAGCATAGAGTGCTCCGAGGCTTTTTGAATTTGAAAGACGACCTCTCTGTTCATCTCAAGCCTGTATTTGTGATGGTGGTGATTCCCTCAACCTCCTCAAGGGGGAGGGGGCTTCCCATACGTGTGGTACCGGAGTCTGAGAGGACGTCTGCTCTGCAGAGACTTCGATGTAGCTCATTGCCCAGGAGCAGGTGCTGGTGAGCAAGAAGGGGGATGGTAAGGAACTGAAGGGGGAGGGTGGAAAAGAGAGGCAGCATTTATGGAAAAGGAGGAGGAGGGGGAGGAGAAAAAGAAGGGGAGGGCGGGAGGAAGGGGAAGAGAAGAGAATAGAGAGGAGGAGGAAGAATTACAATCAAAACTATCTTTAGAAGAAGAGCCTTTCCCATAAGCCGCTTTGCAGAGGCTGTCATTCTAATTGCATTACTGAAAAATCAAATATAGGAGGGGAATTTCTGAGTCAGCATGCATTTATAGGGCCTGCACTGTGCCTGGCTGAAAGCTAGGAATAGTGAAATGAACCAGCAATGACCAAGCATGCTTAAAACAGCCTCCTGGTGACGGGCTGGGGACGAGGGCCTGTTTCCTTCCTCCTCTCCTGATGTGGCCCAGGAGATGAAGGCCCATTACACATTTTGATGCCCAAGAGTTTATTTTGAAGAAAGGAATATGCTAAATGGAGTAGAGAAGCTGGAGAGCTGGGCTCACAGGGGCAAGAACTCCAGCAGGGAGACAAGAACAGAGGAGATTCTGCAAGGATTCATGGCATTGCGACTCCCAGACCAAAGGCATCGCCAAGAGCTGCTGCAATCAGCACCACAGCTGCATGGCCCACTGTCGTACGCTGTCTCAGCCAAGCAGGGAGAGGCAGCGTGGCTCCCTCAAAGCAAGGTATCAGCAGGAGACCTTAAAATGCCAACCATCTGCAAGCTGTAACAATAGCTACAAACCGGTAGTGGAGAAGGAATACTGGTCACAGGCTAGGTGTTCTTTGTTTTTCAGCTACCTGTGGGCAGTTGTCTGAGAAGCAGTTGTTTCTCACACACAAACATAATTTATCAACTTAAGACACACACTGCTGGGGACTGTTGCGTGGGGTTGCTTTGCAAGGTTCGAGCCCACATACCGAGACACAGCCTTAAAGTGGGGGCGTCTGAGCCCGGGCTGGGATGGTGAGTTTGCACCAGATGCCAAAAGAAAGAACTTTTCGTCATTTTCTCCTCAGCAGGATGCTCATGAAGCTGCCAAAAGCAGGGAGAGGTTTAGGGCTGCCAGCTTTTCCCACGTGACCACATTGAAAAAGGCGTCCCTCCTGTCTCCTTCACCTTCCGGGGAGGAGGTGTGCTGAGGACAGACGTTACAGGATGAACAACTGAGATTTTCTCAGCTACTCGAATAAAGGAGATGGGTTTGACCACCTCGGACGATATCGTTCACTCCTAGCAACTTAGGTCCTCTTCGACCCAGCGTGGAGCTTCCGGAGGGACGCACATGGAGCGGTGAGGGAGGAAGGGGACACCCGCCTAGCCAGCCAGATCAGCCGAATCGACCCTGGCGATCAATGGGGTGACAGATGTCACAGCCAGATTGCCCTCACATCCAGGATAGCAACTTTGATTTGAGATCCCAAGCATGAAAAACAGGCAAAGAAATATCATATCCTCAAATCCTCAGAGATATTTCCTTTGAAGTATTCAATAATATATATATATATTTTTTTTTGCTTCCTTGAACTTTTACCATGCTCCCCAGATAACAATTGGGTCCTTTATAGTTTATCCTGACACTCAAGGTCATCACCTGTGGCTGCCCCTGCAGAGTTGTCTCACTATCTGCAGCAGTCAGATACTGCTGGGGCCACAGCTTGGAGTGGGCACTAGATATGCTCAGGGGCTTCTCACTGTCCTGCCCGCCCTCACCCTCCATTCCTTTCTCTCTCTTCTACTGTGCCCTCCCGCAGAACCACTCACTGCAGGATGTTGACATTACCATGGAAACACTCCCCTCAGATGGTTCCCTAAGCCTTGCTGTGATGCCCCTCTGTCCCCAGGGGGCACAGACTGAGTGCACAGTGGCTTCTGTTACCAGGCCTTTCGCACAGTCCCTTCCTTCCTAGCATCTCTTAGAACCACAATTCCCGAGAGCCAGATGCTGCCTCTTCATCTCCACCTATTGAAACATTGCAAATCCTCCAAGACCATCTCAGATGCTGACTTCTCCATGAAGCTTTTTATGATTCTATTCCCACTGGATTAGAGCTCGTCTCTCCCCTCCACCATCTGTTAGTGCCCTGAGCTCAGGGTCCTTATCTTATTCATCTTCACATACCCCAGACATCTGGCACAGTGCTTTGTCCCCAGCAGTTACTTAATTACATGCTTATTAGGTTTAATGGAATCTGTTGTTCCAATTCTATTAGAGATGAATCAGAAGCATGAGGTACATATTTCCATGCAACGCAGCATGGTCATAGCAACCTTGGCTAAATTGGAGCTTCTTCCTTTGTTAACTCTATGGGGCGGCTCCCTGAGAATTGCAAATTTCAGTTTCTGAAGTCTCACTTATGATGTAAAAGCTGATAAATAGTCGTGGAATGATTTTTAATAAAACAAGGCATGAAACCTTTCTGGAAAGAATGGCAATGTTGGCCGGGCGCGGTGGCTCACACCTGTAATCCTAGCACTCTGGGAGGCTGTGGCAGGAGGATTGCTCAAGGTCAGCAGTTCGAAACCAGCTCTCGCAAGAGCGAGACCCCATCTCTACTAAAAATAAAGAGAAATTAATTGGCCAAATAAAAATACATAGAAAAAATTAGCCGGGCATGGTGGCACATGCCTATAGTTCCAGCTACTCAGGAGACTGAGGCAGAAGGATCGCTTGAGCCCAGGAGGTTGAGGTTGCTGTGAGCTAGGCTGATGCCAGGGCACTCTAGCCCGGGCAACAGAGTGAGACTGTCTCAAAAAAAAAAAAAAAAGGAATGGCAATGGGGGTGTGGAGACCTGATCTGCTCTAGTTTTTAATGAAGTGTCTGGTCCCTTGGTTGCTGAGCAGCTGCCAAGAGAGGATAGGAAGAAAGGTAGAGAGGAGTGATAGTTCCCAAGTACATTCTTCAAAGTGGACTCCTTTTAATATGTTCAGACAACAGTTGCTAAGACTTTGATGAAAGGAGTTTCTAGCAATAACTATGGCAGATTAGAGAGAGTAGTCAAAATTTGTATTTCTTTTGTGTTTGGGCAACCACCAAGAAATACCTCTAGCATCTCCTCCACACTCCCAACTTACACCTTTTGATGTTAGAAACTGAATATGCTTCCAGGTCAAGGCCATGGGCAAAGCAAAGATAAGTAAGACACAGCCTCACCCTCAAAAATATCAAATAACCTATCAACTAGTAACTATTTGGAACTTAAAATAGACCACAAAATAATGATGAAATATGATTGATGATGATGATGAAAGCTAGCACTTATGTAGCATTTTATAATGTACCAGATATTGTTCAAAGTATTTTACATATGGTAAGTTATTTAATCCACAACACTGTGAGGTGTGTATCATGATTATTCTCATAATATTAATGTCAAAACTTGGGCACAGAGAAGTTAAGTAACTAACTGAAAGTCACAAAGCTAGTAAGTAGGAGCCAGGATTGGAATCCAGGCTGTCTAGCTACAGAGTTTGCACACACGCACATGTACACAAATGGATTCATCACTATGGGGAACACTATAGGAGCCCAATATGATCTCTGACTCAGGCAGTCCAAACAGAAAAGAGTAGGAGATAGTACATGACAAGTGCTAAATGATGGAGTATTGACATAATGCAGAAAGATTCAGAAAAAGATGGGTGTACATGTATCTTCATGATTCTCAACATATGAATGTGTGTCGAAGATGTGAAAGTGAGCAAAGTCTCAGGCAGCTTGGGAGGAAACTTACATCACGGGAGTTGAAATGAAATCCAACACATCCGTGTAGCAGATGCTAGTGTCGTCACTGTTTGATGAGAATTCAGAGGCATGGAGAAGTTAGGAGTCTTGCTTTCGGTCTTCTAGCCTGGAAGGAGTAGAGTTAAGCTTTGAACTCAGAATTCAAAGCCTGTATTCTTTAATGTTACACTACATTGCTCCACCACATGGAAATGTAGCGGCCCAGGTTCCAGAGATAAGGGAGGGACCTCAGCCTGGGGAAGCTGCAAGCGGATGGTGTTCTTCAGAGCTCCTGGTGTGGCTGATTCTACGGAGGGCTCCACTCCTCATCCCACGATGGAGGTTTCTCTTCCCCTGCTCTGAATGTCAGAATCAGGAAAGCTAGTCTCCACAAAAAAAGAAGGAGCTTTTTAATAATTCTGGCTCGGTTGCCCTCCTGTATTTCTATGTGTTTTGTCTACCATTCTGCAGACATCCTCAGCAATCACTCCCAAGTCAGGACTAATGTCCCTCTGTTTCAGATTTCTCCACCTCAGCACTATGGACATTTTGGGTGGGAGTATCCTTTGCTGCAGGAAGCTGTCCTGTACATTGTAGGATCTTTAGTGACGCCTTTGGCATTTACCAGCTAGACACCAGTTACTGCACTTCCCCTACTCAGTGTGACAACCAAAAATGTCTGCAGAAATGAATGCCCTCTGGAGGGCAAAGTGGCTCCAGTTGGAATCCACTGCCCTATGTGGAAATAGACTGAGAAACTTGGGGGATCTGGAACGCTGGAAGGAGCTAGGCATGGTGCAGTGATAGAGACTTTGGGTAAAAAGGATGCATTTTTTGTTTCCTTGCCTGAGTGGGCGTTGTAAATCAATAGCCCACAAATTTTTTTTTCCAAAACAAACCCCCAAACTTTATTTTCATATAACTCATTTTAATTTTAAGAGCCCATTTCTCCTCATGGCAGATGGTAGAAACAAAATCATGCATTATTTGAACTGAGTCAACTCAGAGTATCCCACTCTTCCTCCAACTACTTTTTCCCAGAATGGGCCAGTGGTACTGAGGCATTTTGGAGGGAGGGGAGATGTTTAATCAGAGGTGTCTTGTGTCCTCCCCTGGCGTCCACCAAAGTGGAACAATCTCATTTAGTCTTTGGCTTGGGTGTTTCCCCATCAGACATCTGATGAGACTTGCGTGGCCTCCCTGATCTCCAGCTGCATAATCACTGCCACCTGAGGTTGCTATATTTGTCACAAGTGTAAGTCCCCTGCCTCCAGCAGGTCCCCGGGCCTCGGTGCCTACTTACTCCACCCTGGGCCACATGAGAAACATTTGCTGCTCCCTGAAGTTCACTAAAGTGTGTAGGGGTCTTACATTTGGCTTATGAGCCCAGAAAGTACAGGTGCCGTCTCCACTTCCCCAGGCTCTCTTGGAGTGGGAAGCTGTAAGGTTGTTCCCCGATGAGCAACTAACTCAAATCATCAAGCCCACGTGGGGTTTCTGCGTTTCACTCACCTGAAGTATGAGGCCAGGACAGAGGGTCCCTTTCTTGTTACCCACATACCTGTCTAGCTTTATTGCTGTCCTCACTCTCATTTTTAGAGGTGATAGAAAGGGAAAAGTGACCAAATTAATGAGAAAAAAGGTATATGTTAGCATAAAAATATGTAAGCAAAAGCTAAATGCAATGATTCAATTAAAATATATATATGTACATACACAAATAATTTGAAGGAAAAACTCTCATGAGGTAAAGTCTATTAAGTTCAAAGACCATAAAATAAAAGATTTCAAAGGATTTTAATGTTTACCTAACTAGCAATGAAACTCTATTCTCAGTTTATTAGTTTCAGTTCTAGAAACTACTAGATAAAGGATATTTAAAGTTCTACAGTACAGGGAGCCGAAATCCCATTTTTAGCACCTAGAATTGCTTCCAATTATGAACTCTTTAGATCAGTAAAACGCATCAAATAAAAACGAGAATGGACTTTAGGTAAACATTCAGTCCAGAGGGTACAGGGGGCCCACACTTTGATGTACCCACTCTGCTCTAAACTTATAGCAAATGCTAGATAAAACATACAGAAAGAAAACCTTGTAGTACCATAGCTGGGCCCCAAAACAAGATTAAACATCTCTTGAACCAGAAATGGAACAGAAAACAAAGTGATAAAATATGGATCTGGGGCCCTTGGCCTGACCCAGGCAGAGGCAGCTACCTGCTGATGGGCGAGAGCCTCAGTGCTCTCAGTGAGCTGGATCAAGGCTGGGAACTGATAGCAGCCTTGCTGCTTTTAACTATTTATAGCATAGGAGATCACAGAATAATGTCTGTTGATAGCCTACAGGTGTAGATGTATAAGAAACTGAGAGCTTGGGAGTGGGGGGTGGCATCTAAGAACCAAATTATCGGCCGGGCGCGGTGGCTCACGCCTGTAATCCTAGCACTCTGGGAGG
>VBSM01002616.1:44619069-44652095 GCA_008086735.1 Cheirogaleus medius
AAAAAAATAAGAACCAAATTATCCACAAACTGGTTCAGTAACAGCTATAGATATATCTACAATATTCCATAAGATGGAAGTCCCCCAAAGGTACTATAAGATGTGGTTCCCAGGACTCATATGGAGGCACTTGGACAGGGAAAAATGAGAGAACAAAAGGGGGTGGGGGTGGGGGGTAAATAAAAATGCTTGCATACCAAAGTTCCAACATACACAAAGAAATTGAAAGATAGTCAACAAAATCAACAATCAAATCATGAATTCACTCCAGATTAATTTTATAGAATGGTTTAACAAAGACTTTAAATTTGCTTAGGGTACTTTAAGTTATAAATGAAAGAAAAGTTAAAGGAGAATTTATGGAACAAAAAGGAAGAAAGGCAGATATTTTAAAATAAACTGTTAGAGATATAAAAGAAAATTATTGAAATCAACTTTTAAAAACCTCAATACATGTAGAAACCCTAGACTGGACACAATCAGAGAAAAAAATTCTGAATCAAATATTAGTTATTGAGAGAGATTTACATAATACATAGCTCAAAGAGATAAAGGGGTAAAAATATTAAAAGAGATGTTATTAGACATAGAAGTTAGATTGAGAAACTTCAACAGAGGTCTGTTAGGAGACCCAGAAAGAGACTAGAGAGAATTGCAGAGAAGCAATGATTGACAGGGCATAGCCGAGAATTTATCAAAATTGAAAAAAGACTAAGGATCCTTAGTTGAAAGACACAGTCTATTAAATTGCTACAACACAGTGGATGAAACTATAGAAAACTATGGATAAAGAATAATCTCAAAAGCTATCAGAAAGAAAATACATTGACTATGAAGGAATGTCAGACAACATACTTCTCTCATCACCAACAATAATATATCAAGATTATATATATTTTTTTTTTTTAATTTTTTTTCTTCTTTTTTTTTTAAAAAAAACAGAGTCTTGCTCTGTCTCCCAGGCTAGAGTGCCATGGCATCAGCCTAGCTCACAGCAACCTCAAACTCCTGGGCTCAAGCAATCTTCCTGCCTCAGCATCCTGAGTAGCTGGGACTACAGGCATTAGCCACCACGCCTAGCTACTTTTTCTATTTTTTGTAAAGACAGGTTCTGGCTCTTGCTTAGCTAGTCTTGAACTCCTGGCCTCAAGCAATCCTCCCACCTGGGCCTCCCAAAGTGCTAAGATTACAGGGATGAGCCACCAACCTTGGCCTTCAAGATAAATATCTAACTAGAATTTTATAGCCATTTAAATTATCCAAGACTGAGGGCAAAATATGCATATGTTCAGATATATAAATTAAAACTATTAAACTATTAAAGGATATACTTTAGCAAGAATAACAGGTAAGAAAGTTTGGGATATAAAGAGCAATAGTTAATACAAGAAACAAAGAAATTAATAAAATTTTGTATTAAAAGTTAAAAAATAAAAATACTTTTAAAAATAGAAACTTTTTAAATTGAAAAGGTAAAACAAAATCTTTGAACAAAAACATAATGAAGAATATCAATGGGTAAAGTTTGCTAAAATATGCTTCATGTTTGGAAAAAGAGAGAAATATTAAATTCATTTAGACTTTATAAGAAAATACATAGTTACAAGTGTTTTTAAATCATTATCATCAAAAGGATAGAAATACATTCTATAGTTTCTGAATCAGAAGTGAAAAGAATAACAGTGTTATCTAAACAAAAAAAAATAAAAAGGGACAAAGAAAGAGATGGTAAATGGAAAACAGAAAAGATTATAAAAATAAATCCAAGGATAGTAAAATCACAATGAATGTAAATGGATTATTTTCATCAATTATAAAATTTTAGTATACAGCATATGAGACATTTTTAATTTTTTAAAGTAAGTTTTAAAATAAAGAACCCCAAGTACCCAATAATTTCGTGGGGAATAGAAATTAAGTGGAGAAGCTATTAAAAACCAATCAAAATTGTTGAAAATTGAAAAGTCTGACAATAACAAGTGTTGGTGGGGCTGTGGAGGAAGGGGAAATCTAACATATAGTTGGTGGGAATGTAAATTGATACAATTACTGTGGAGAACAATACAGCAACATCTGATAACTTTTTAATATATAGTAGAATATTCACCCCAGCAATCTTATAAATAATACATATGTGTGTATCTGTGTGTGTGTATGTATCTTAGAAGAACATGCAAATCTGTAAAAAGAGACAGACAACAATATTGGAAGTTGCATAATGGTAGTGAAAAACCTAAAACCAGTTAAATGTCCATCATGGAAATGCATACATGGACTATTATATAGTCATACCATAGAATGCTATCAGCAGTTGAAATGAATAAGTTTAAGCAGCAGATTATAACATAAATATTTCTTTTAGAAAATCATGAGAAATAAACAAATGAGTGGTAGATCAGTTATGATCTCATTATATTTTGTTCTGAAACATGATAAATAATACCATACATTATTTATGATTAAATATATACATAATGATTATATAATATAAAATGAGAATAATAAATCAGATTCAGGATTATAGTTATCTCTTGGGAGAAGGGAGGGAAATTCTCATTGGAAAGTTGTGCAAAGAGACTTCAATTCTAATATTTTGTTTTATTTTTTAAAATATACATGGCAAATGTGGCAAAATATGATTTAATAAAGTTGAGTGATGGGTACTTGGTGTTTGTTTTATCTATCTTTTTCTATATGTTGGAAATATTTTTCAATTTGAAATTATGCATTTAATTTATTAAAATATATATATATATACACACACACACAAGGTCTGTCTGGAAAGTATCCAGCCACAGTTATTAATGATATAACAAGAATGGTTTGCGCCACATCAATGTAATCTGGCAGCCACGGAAAGTGGACTGTAATGCGCATGCGTGAACAATGGTGACACTGTGCTATTAGTGGGGTGCTCGATGGCCATTGAGTGAGCATGTACAGTGTGTGGCCCTCGCATTCAAAAATGACTGAGCATGTAGAGCAACTAATCGACATCAAATTTTGCATTAAGCTTGGACATTCCTCTGTGGAAACCATTCGGATGATTCAGAAGGGATGATTCAGGGATGATGCAATCAATGCGTGCAGCACAAATAAAAGTGTGGCACAAAAGCTTCAAAGATGGTCGAGAATCTGTTGAAAATAATCCACGTTCTGGAAGGCCTGCAACAAGCAGAACACCTGAGAATGTTGACCGTGTACGAGTTAGGTTAAGAGATACCGGGAGAACTGTGTGAGGTCCCCAGGTACCTACTTTGAAGGGGACTGAGGAGTCATTGTCCTAGCACAATGTTTCTTGTATTTTGTATCTTCTTCAATGAATGTCTCTATTTTTCATATCCACAACTGGATACTTCCCGAAGAGACCTCATATAGTAGGGAAGATTTTTAATAGGGGACATTCTAGTTAGTCAAAAGATTGAGTAATTTACTGTGATGGAGAAATCCAAATAAACTAGAAATGTAACTATTTTCATCTGTTGTTTCAGACATATGTATGACCACTTCACAAACCTCTACCCTCAGTTGATCAAGAAACCTTCCGTCGTGGATAAAGTTCAGGATTTTATGGAGTATGTACAATAACTTTCTTCTTGTTGTTGTTATGGATGCTACAAGGCTTGAATCTGTAATTTCAAACAGCATTTTTTTTTTTTTTTGCCAATGTCTTTTCCTATCTCTTTAGCAGGACTCTAGTGGTGCTCTTCTAGTAGGGTTTAGCATTTTTTGGTAATGGCATGAAAATTCGTTGCAGACAACATGCCCTCTAATCTTGGCTCTTTCAAAGGTCAGGTTCAAGATCATATTTTCAATTGCTAACACAGCTAGAGGAATTACACCATCAGTGCAAAAACAAGCAGTTAAATCCCTGGATCCCTTCCACATGGAGACCCCTCTCATTCTTGCAAGGATCACTTCTCCTTCTTAAAGGTGTGTTATTTTCATGGGCCTGGTGACCAATCGTAGCTGGGGTGTTAGCCGATATCTAAAGTCATACTTCTTAACACCCTCTGAGAATATTTCCATTTAAATAAAGTTTTCTGAAGACTAAAATTTTATATGTGTTTAAATTTGGAGACAGAAAGGTTTGACTCTTCAAATCACGTGCTAAGCAACTTCTTCATGAAGTGCTGAAAGTCCTACAAAGCATCACTTCAAAGCCACTGGGCTGGATCCCATGAAGCAATGACACTGTATAATATTATTCTAAGACTGATCTAGAGAGACCCCGAACAAATCAAAAATAGCCGTCAGTATACAAAGTTAGATTAAATCATCTCTTACGAAGGCAGAGAACAGAAAGAAGATAGAATGAAAGGACAATAAAAGAAATAAGACTTTTTTGCTAAGCATGGTGGGACAGAGGCGTTGAGGCAGTTATTATTATTTTTTTAATTTGATGGCACCCCAGATGGGACACGAACCCACAATCCCTGGCTTAGGGTGCCCAATGCCTTATCCATTAGGCTACTCGGGCAAGGCAATTGTTAATAACAACTGAAATGGAATGAACCATAAGCTATGAAAATGACCTGAGAAAAATACAGTTACAAACCATCTTTTCCTTAGGAGTTTTTTCTTTTGTTTTCGTTTTGTTTTGTTTTGTTTTAGAGACAGGGGTCTCACTCTTGCTCAGGCTGGTCTCGAACTCCTGAACTCAAGCAATCCTCCTGCCTCGGCCTCCCAGAGTGCTAGAGTTACAGGTGTGAGCCACCAAGCCTGGCAAGAAAGTTTTTCTTATTGTTTAACTTTACCACTTCTACATACCCAAGTAAAGTTAATCAGCTTATCTTTATTGACCTAGTGAGACATTATGGTTTTATATGAAATGCATTTGAATGGTCTGTCCTTGTCATTTTTAGGTCTCAGTATCACAGGTAGGTAAATACCACACTTGTGTTTGATTTTAGATAGAGCACAAGAGAAGCTATATAGTCCTAGGGAGAAGTTAAAAATCATTTAGAGGATTTTCTTTGACATTCTTGAGTAACTGTAACATTACAAGACCTAGAATTTAAATTATACTAGCCTAGGTGGGTATCTAATTTCTAAATGCTTGGTTTTAGTCAGCTTCGGATGAGCAACCACTGAGGCCTCTAGTACAAATCTAATTTCTGTTCCAGGAAGCAAGATAAGTGGACTCGGAAAAACATCAAAAAATACAAGGATGACTCATTTTGGAGACACACAGGCTATGTTATGGCACAACTGGATGGGCTATACGTAGGGGCAATGAAGAAGGCTATGTTAGAAGGGACAAAGGTAAGATTTTTAAGAAGCTACTCAGAATTTATAAGGTATGACAATAATATTGAAAATCATCTTTAAAATAACATTCTAATTTAAACGCAGATCTGGCCGGGCGCAGTGGCTCACGCCTGTAATCCTAGCACTCTGGGAGGCCGAGGCAGGTGGAGTTCAAAGTCAGGAGTTCGAAACCAGCCTGAGCAAGAGCGAGACACTATCTCTACCAAAAAATAGAAAGAAATTAATTGGCCAACTAAAAATATATAGAAAAAATTAGCCGGGCATGGTGGCACATGTCTGTAGTCCCAGCTACTCGGGAGGCTGAGGCAGGAGGATTGCTTGAGCCCAGGAGTTTGAGGTTGCTGTGAGTGAGGCTGACGCCACGGCACTCTAGCCTGGGCAACAGAGTGAGACTCTGTCTCAAAAAAAAAAAGCAGACCAAAGTAGGACTATCGTATAAATTCCTTATGGACAAGCACTGTCATATCTATAATATTATAGCACCTAACTCACCGTCTGAAACAAAATTCAAGCTCAACATACAAATAAAACAACTTGGTTCTGTGTTTCCAATCTTCCATAATAACTGTGCTCAGGAGTAGGTAATGCGATATGAATGTACTGTCTATTTAACTAACCTATTAAAGCTAGTGTTTTAGACTATATGCTCATTAAGACAAAAGGTCTGAGTGTACAGGCTTTATGTTCCTCCCACTCTACAACATTCATACAAACACATATACACACACAAACACACACACCATAATTTTGGGGGAAAGCTTTACTGAATCATGGAGGCTTCCAAGGTACTATTTGATATATTTTAAAAAATTATGGATATTTTGTTCACTGGCTATAATATATATATATATACATATACTGGGCAATATGCAAAAAAAAAAGTTCACAGAAAAGCGATGCTTTTGTCTATATAAAATTATAAATTCTTAATCATATGAGTTCAGCTTTCCTCTTAAGATTAGAAATGCAAATTAAAACCTAAATAAATAAATGCTTTCTCACTTATCAATTTGGCAAAAATTCCAAACTGTGAAAATGTACTCTGTTGGTAAAGTTATGAGGGAAAAAGGGACTTTCCTAAAATACGGGTGCAAATGCAAAATGGTACATCTACTATGGACAGGAATTTTGGCAGTCTGTATGAAAATCATGTACTCCTTTACCCTTTGACCCAGTAATCCCACTTCTAGTATTACCACAGAGATACACTGGCAAAAATACAATATGGCACATGTGCAAGCCTATTCATTTGCAGAGAATTTGTACTAGCAAGAGCCTAAATATAGCCAGATACGCAGAGGACTGGCTGCAAAATTGATGTAGCTGTAAAAAGAAATGGGATAGATTTCCACATATTGCTGAGGAGTGACCTTTGGGATTTGTTATTAGAAGTTAAAAAATAAGGTGAAAAGGATGTTTGTGATCTACCTTTTACATAAGAAAGGAAAATAAAGATTGATAGACGATAGATAGATAGATAGATTTGCTTGTCTTTTCAAGAGTAACAGCAATAATGGAATTAAAATCCAAAACTAAAAGATAAATAATTACCTAAAAAGCAGAGAGTGGAGGGGACAGGAATGAAAGCCACATTTCTCTGACTGTACCTTGCTTGATAGATTTGACTTTGGAACCATGTAAATGCTGTTTCTAATTATAAAACACAATTAAATCACAAAAAAGAAAGCAATCCCTAAAAATTGAAAACAAATTGACACAAATATATTTAGCTGTATAACACATTGATGGAATAACCACACAGCGAACAAATTTCAAATAACATGAAAACAGTTATTGCCGTACATCCTTAGTGGGATAGATCCTAAGGACAAGAAGAACCACCAACAAAACAAAACAAAATAAAACAAAAAACAAACATACAAAAACTCCTTAAACTGTATGAAGTAATCTCACTTTAGTAATAATATCAGTATTATTATTTTGAAATTTGATAGAGTTAGATGAATAGACACATATAGTAAAATAAAGCAAATAAGTAATTATGTTAGCTAGGATTTTAAACATAGGAAAAATCAATGAAGTAAAGACACTGTGGTTTTTAAGATTGAAATATAGATAGGAAATCATTACTCTTAGCTTCCTTTAATAATACATATTTCTTTGCTTTGTCTCCTGAAAAGGCCTAGGAGTAATGAAAACCCGGTAGCATTGATCGTTTCCTAGGAGAATATGACTTAGGGTAGGTAACAATGTCTTAAGACACAAAAGCACTAACCATGAAGAAAAAGATCGATAAATTCAGCTAATTCAAATGAAGAATTTCTTTTTATCAAAAGACATCATAATATAGAGAGTGAAAATATAAGCTACAAACCAGTAGAAGATACTTGTATTTTTAACTAATAAAGGCTTTGTATCTAAAATACATATAGAACATCAACAAATAAATTATAAAAACAGAAAACACCCAATAGAAAAATGGGCAATGGGCAAAAAAAACATCGTTAGGAATTTCACAGAAGAGGAAACGCAATGACCCATAAACATGTGAAGAAATGCTCAATTTTAAGGAAATGCATGCTAAAACCTCAATGAGATCCTATTACATGCCAGAATTAGGAAACCTCAGTTGCTGCTGGAGTAAATTATCATAACCACTTTGGAGAAAAAATGGACATTCCTTGAAACATTTGAAGACAATGCATATTCTACAACCTAGCAATTCCACTAAGAGATTAGAGACGCTCTTGTACTTGGGGTCCATGTACACAAAAGTTCACAGTAGCATTGTTTTGTTGGGAACTGGAAACATCTCAAATCCTCATCATAAGTATATTGTAATACTATATAGATATTCACACAATGGAATGTCATATAGCGATGAAAATGAATGAACAATTTCCACACATTGCTAAATATAAAAAAGAAATCAAGTTAAAGAAATGTGTCACAAAAGAATGCACACAATATGATTCTGTTTGTGCAAATTCAAAAATAGGCATATTTTAAAAAAAGTATTGTTTAGTTCATATATAGATGATAAAATAATAGAGAAGCAGGTAATGAATAACACAAAATTTAGCATAATTGTCACTGCTGATTGGAAAGGAGGGAGATGAGATTGCAGACCTCTCAGCTCTGCTAATGTTCCATTTCTTAAAATATGAGATGAGTACATAGGTGTTTATTTTTATTATTTTTCCTTAAATTATGTTCAAGTATAAAATACATTGGGATACTGTGTTGCACCTATCAGATTGGAAATAAACTACATGTTTAGTATGTTGTTAAGTATGGAAGAGTATAATTGAAACAACTCCTATGAGGACAATTTGGCAATATCTATTAAAATCAAAATCACTTCTAGGAATTTGTCCTACACATAGACTCACACACATGCAACATTGTGTGTCCAGGATTAATTATTGTGGCATTGTTTATAATAGCAAAAGACTAGAAGACACTTAAAAACCATCAACAAAATACTGGTTAAAAATACATCCATATGTTGGAATGCTGCTTAAATGAGTGAGGAAGATTTTTACATCTAATGTGGAAAGATCCCCAAGATATTAAGTGAAAAATATTAAGAGGAAAAAAACCAAGGTGAGGAACAGTGCATGTAATACACTACCATTTATATTTTAAAAATTGTATTTACGAGACATTTAGAAAATTTTAGAGATATATGTGAAAAAACAGAGAAAATGGTAAACTGGAGACAGGGTGGGACGTGAGCAAATGAAGAACAGGAAGAGCAGGAGACTTTCCACTATAGACCTTGTTATAATTTTTTAAATCTTGAATAATGAATGTATAACTTATTCAAAAAATAAAACAAAGAGAATATTTATACAAATAAAAATTGGATTGAGTTTTTTGCTTTTGTTTTCATTTTTCAGTTAAACTGTCATTTGTGTTTGTCTTCTCAGCACCTCTACCTAAAAACCAATTTGTATATACAACTATTATGTACCCATAATAATTAAAAATTTAAAAAAAAATTGTAGATGCCTAACCCTAGGCTACTCTGGTAGATTGAATCTTGCTAGAGCAGTGTTCTCCAGTTAGCCAAAGTTCATGTTCAAGTATAATCTGATAATTCCTTCAGGGTTAATGCTGCCTAGTCAGATGGTCCTATATTAAGCACACAATCAAAATCAAAAGCATCTTAGTTGACTGTTTTTGCAGTAAAGTAGTGGTTCTCATCTAGGGGTGATTTCTCTCCAGAGGATATTTGGCAATATCTGGAGACATTTTTGGTTGTCATAACTGGGAGTATATTCTATACTGATAGATAGAAGGTAGAGGCCAGGGATGCTGCTAAACATCCAATAATACAACTCTCCAAAAGAAAGAATTATCTGGCTGAAAATATCAAATCACCAAGGTTGAGAAATCCTTCTGTAGAAGAATGCAAACAGAAAGCTCTGTTTGTTTTACTAAGGAGCCACTCCCCAAATCTGTGGCTATCAAAACATGCTAAAACATCTTCTCTAAACTATAAAGCCATAAAAATTACTTTATAAGCTGAAGTAAAATCTAGTACATCTGTTACATTCGAGACATCTGCTATATTATCTGTTACATAATTCACAGGGGAATTATTTCATGAATCCCTAACAAGAAGAAAAACAGAGAATGACAGCTGTCACAATCAATGTTAAATACAGTCTTTGTCTTTTCCCAGCCCATGACCCTGTTCCAGATCCAGTTCCTGAATGCCGTTGGAGATCTACTGGATCTGATTCCCTCACTCTCGCCCACAAAAAACTCTAGTCTGAAGTTTTTTAAGAGATGGGACATGGGACATTGCTCTGCTCTTATTAAGGTAAAACATACCAGCTTCTTTTTTCTTGTTCTGGTTCACACAGACCTTTTCTATATATCACTCGAGTATGGCAACATCTCATCACCCCTGGCTATAGCTGTGTATTAGTTCATGGGTTCCTTTGGGTTCCTTTATGGTAAGAGTTAAGAACTGGAAGGAATACCCTCTGATGGAGGGAATCGGAAGTACACAATGTTACCTCTGTTTCCTCCACCATTCCTCCCATGCTGTGTGCACCTGCTACTCCCACCTTCTAGAATCTTCCATTCTGGATGTTAGAAAGAGTCTTTTCTGTGCACATTAAAGGTCAATCTTGGATTCCTTAGCCATATTTTTCAGCACCAAGTATAGCAGTAAGTACTTACCTGAACTGACATAATCCCTGTATGTCTCCCACCCTTACAATTGTAGTCAGTTATCTATGTACCTCTGTGTCATCCACTATGACTGTAGGTTCTTCCTGGATTTGAGAACATCTATTTTGCTCACTCAAGCTGGTACACATACGCAGCCATGCTCAGGATATATAAACACTGGGACTTCAACATCAAGGATAAAGACACCAGCAGCAGTCGCCTTTCTTTCAGCAGTTACCCAGGTAAATAAATTTAGAGGGACATCTGAATATTTTGAGTACTATCTATTTCAGGATAAAGCCTTTGTGATTCAGAGTTAACCAGAATGGGAGAGGGAATGTTTCGTTGTTAGTATACATTAATCAAAATTCTGATTTTTAGAGTGTTTTTTTGAAGAAATATAGTTTTAATAGTTTAATAGAATGACATAAACTAGGTTAATGGGGTTGCCAAGTAGAAGACACTTTGTAAATGTAAATGGATGCATCTAAATTCACTTCAGCAAATGCCAACTATTTATTAAGTACAAGACACTTTCCTAAGCTCTACAGTGGATGCAAAGAAAATCACAACAGATTCTGCACTCATTTATCTCCTTGAGGGCCTGTTCTTTTGTTCTCCTATTCACTGTAAGATCCACAGCACTTAATCTAGCGTGTGGCACCGAGTACTTAATACATTGCCAACTAAATGGATTGATGAACGTGTAAGCTTTATAAATCTTACGCTACAGTCAGGAGAACAAGATAAGTATGATACAGATAAGAATAATAATATTACTGGGTACTGTGTATGCTATAAAAGAAATGTAACGAATGTTATGAGTATTCTGAAGAGGGAGAACTCACACCTGATTGTTGGGGAAAGGAAAGAGGCTGACGTTTGAGATGGACCATGAACAATGGCTGGAATTTGAACAGGTAGAGATGGCCGGGAGGACAGTTTCTGTGGAGCAGCGGTTGCAAACTCTTGTGCCTAAAGGAGAAAGGCAGGTGATGTAAATGAAGAAAGCAGGGCTGGTATAAGAAAACAGAAAGTGGAAACCACTGTAGCAAACACATGACCCCATCCAAAGGAGGCAACCACTCAGCGCCCACAGACTTTCCTCCTCCAGGAATGTGGAGACCAGGGTTTCCAGATCCTCCAACTTCTTAAGATAGAACGATGGATTTAAAAAACAAAACCCACTGTGTGAACCCAACAAAGTATGTCTGCTAGCTGGAATTGCTCCCCCTGCCCCCAATTGCAGATTTGCAACTTGCTCGGGAAAAGTCCTGAGCAAAGGTAAGGAGAAAACACCTAGCAAACATCTGAGAGTCCAACACAGATGCAGCGTGGACAATTGTGACCTTTAACTGCACGTCTATAATGTATGGGGTGATTATACCAAACACTTATCATACCTATCTACCTCTGTTAGAGTAGGATTGGCCTTTTTGATATTACTGCCCTGATAGTATTAACATCCCTCTATTAGAAATACTGACCAGGGGCGTGACCCAATATTTTTCTGACCTTATGACCTGCTCTTTCCTTTGACATTACTTTGATTTCATCTTTGTCTTAGTTTGCGTAATTGTTTTAGCACTGAGGGGGCCTGGGGACTCCCCTCTCTGAGTTAGACTGTGCTCTGATTCTTTTACATCCCATTAGACCTACATTTAAGGACAGCAAGAGATTGAGACCAGTCAAAATTTCTTCCTCTTTCCTTTATTTGCAATAAAATGCAATATTCTGCTTTGAAATGTCTGTGGGATATGACATTCTTCAGTAGTCTTAACAGTCCTGGATTCTAGAGACAGTGGTGGAGGACATGGGGGAGGTTTTCCTATGAAACTTATGACCCTGTTAACATTTGCATATATATCCTTCCAGAATAGATACATAGATAGATAACATAGATAAAATAAAGAGCTTTTTAGAGCAATTGAAACTGTGAGAGAACAAAAGACACTTTCCTACCCCACGGTATTTTTACAGGAACCGGTAGAACCCTGTGATTCGGATTTTCTCTAACTGGAAAGCTTTGCTCTCAACAGAAAACAGGAAAAACATGTGGAGTCGTATTTATATCACATACTGTTTGATTAAGGGATCAGCCACATTGGATTCATCCCACAGACACGGAGCTATGCTTCGCTGTGCTGTCCAACATGCCACGTGAGCTGTTGGTCCCCCAACAAAGCTGGGCGGCTTCTTTGTTTTTGTCTGGTGGAGTAGCGTAGGGAGAGTGGAGCTATTTCTGTATGGAAGGGGGCAGATCCTGGAGGCTCTTCATGATCTGGACAAGGATATTGAGAATTCCTAAGTCAATAGTTAATAATTACATACCGTGTTTTCGAAATTTGCTGAAAGAGTAGATCTTAAGTATTCTCACCACACAAAAAAGTAACTATGTGAGGTGATGGATATGTTAATTAGCTGGATCATGATAATCATTTGACAATGTATACGTATGTTCAAACATTACGTCAACCTTGAATGCATATCGTTTTTATTTGTCAATTATACCTCAGTGAAGTTGAGAAAAAGAGGATGCAAGTGAAGTTAATTAGCTATTAAGCAAATACCTTGTGTTAAGATAGCAGTTTTATATTTAGATTAAAATTAAGTAAAGGAAACATGAAAATCAAAAAATAACAACAAAAAAAGAATTCCTGAGTCAGGACACACAGGTCAAGTCATGAAACATTCATGACTCAGCTGAGGCACATATTTAAGATGATGGAGACTAGGCTGTTAACAGCTGCCATCATGCCAAAGAAACATAATGCTGAAGCTCTCACATGTGCTATCCATACTTTGCACACAGCATGGTCTTCCTGCCAAATTTTTTGAAGTGCTCATCAAGATGATTGCCATGAAAAACATGAAAGCTTCAAGACATGACATTTTATGGTTTTCGTGAAGTTTCTAGGAAGGAAAAAGGAAGAGCTTGGACATCTGCTAAACCGTTTCCCAGCATATGAAGTCCAACTGCTTTGAACCTCAGTTTTCTCATCTGTAAAACGAAGCTAGTATTAAGAGAATGCTTGCTCCATAAAATCGTAAACATTATACAATTTATTGGTTCATCGACAATTTCCTGTTAAATCATTGTGTTAGACAAAGGATGTATGATGTGGAGCCTGCTCCACATCAGACATAATCCCCACTCTCGCAAGATTTGCATTCCAGTGTGAATTAGAGACCAATAAAAGAACAATGACAATAAAGTATGATTTGTATAGTAATACAATGACTAGTCTGGGGATGTTGAGATAGCTTTTAAGAGAAAGTAGGATTTAGGTCAAGACACAAAAGGCAAGATAATGTAGCCAGGCCAATGGGGATAAGGTGGTGGTAGAATGTTCCCTGTGGAACAAACAGTATGTAGGCAAGAGAAAGTGTGCATGAGGAGCAACACAAGACCAGTAAAGTGACAGGTGGAAGTTGACATGAATAGATTTCCATCGTGGAATTATCTGGCCCATTAGAGGAGGAGGACAGGAGAGGCTGCCAACAGAACATTTAGAAGGCTGGTGCAATAATCCAGGTAACTCAAATCACCATAATGTTTTGTAAATGGTCAGTTATGTATGGATGGGAGACTGATATCCATCTTCAAGAAGAAAGCAAAATGTCAAAAATGACTGCTGAGTTGCTGTAGCACAACACAACTTTCTGTGTTCTCCTGTCATCCTAGCAAGAATCTTTGAGGGATGATTGCCAAATAAGAATTGTCAGAAGGACACTCTCGAAGTGGTACTTCAGCAGAGAGCAGAAGGAGCAACAGTCATCCTTCACATGCATCACCAGCATTACACAGGATCTGCTGCCTCTGGTGCCCCCAGACTCCTCCCAGCCAAGCTCGTGCTCTGCGTTCACCAGAGCCTCATTAACGCCATAAACATAGGGGTGGTTATATGTCAAGAAAACAGATTAATTCCTATTAATCTGGAAAGGATTTAAGGTGACTTGGTTGCTTAACAGGTCTGCTCTTCTTTAGCCTGTTCTAAAAAAAACAGGATAGGAATTTCCGTCACCTATGGGGAGATTATTTTACTGAAGAGGCTAACGTGCAATGCCCTGACTGAAGTGCACCAGGTGCTGATGACCCAGTACCACCCTTAGGTCTGGGCCTTCCTCAAAAAATTGCCTCAGTTCCCCGCCAGCGCCCTGATACAGGCCAGGCTGGCAGTACCGGGCGTCCTGACTGTGACCTGTGTCCCTTGTGCATCCGTTTAGAAAGCTCCTTTCCATAAACTTTCTGAACCCTCTTCCAGTGCCCAAGACTGACCAGGTCAGCCTCTCTGAGCCCAGAAAGGGACCTACATGGGCCCTTGCCCCATATCTCCCTTTCTGGGGGCTCTTCCCCTTCAGCCCTGCTCACATGTGGTTCCACGAGATGCCCCGAGGAGCTCTGGGGCTCAAGCCTGCGGCCGGGGGCCCGTGAGCAGAGCCCTTCAGCTGGCACCCACGGTATATTGTTTGCAGGACAGTGTGTGACTGAGCTGTCAGAATGGTGGTAACATGATGACTTGAGGGGACTCCTATGTCAGACAGAGCATGTGTTCAGGGCTCTAAGCTACCAAACGTCACCTCTCAGCCCTGGGCTTCAGCGTGTACACGGGCTCTGTATTGGCTTTCTCCTGTCTGCTCCCAGTGCGGTGCCACCTTCCTTCTATAGCACCTGAGGGCAGCAGGGGAGGAGAGCGGAGCCAGCTTTACGCTGTGAGCTCCACTGCTGGCTCCTGTGGTGGCCCCCTCACCCCTGCAGGGTCTGCACCAGGTGTCAGGCAGTCCTCAGGGTGCGCGAGTCCTGGCCCCTCCGAGGCCTTCTGAGAACCTTGCTCCACAACACAGATGAGCCTTTGCAGCTGATCTCTTGCCGCCAGTTGATGAAGCGACATCCTACGGTCATGGGTCAGTCTTTAGCTGAGTAGATTTTCCTCATGCAGTTGGGATGGCTCTTCCAGAAGAGCCGTCCCTGCCCACTGGTGCTGCTGTATGGAGGCTGGGGGAGCCGTCAGCATGAAAAGAGATCACATTCCAGGGAGGCAGTAACTAGCCTGAAGAGTCCAACAGCAGACATGCTTGGAAAATATATTGATCTACATTGATCAAATATATTGATCTACACTGTAACATTCTGTGAATGTTAATGTTAGTGGCCAGAAAACAAATTATCATTCACATCTTTTTTAACACTATGAGTAAGACTTGCATGTGTGGTCATTGTTCCCAAAGCACAGTAAAAATCCATGGGTCATTAGAAGCCAGTATTCACAGGCTGCATGAGAGATATTGCAGGGTCATTAAGTCAGTGGTGTCAGGGAACTGCAGGGGCAAAGAGATCTATGTTGTTCCAATACAAACCGGTTCCAAAGAGTCATGTTCTTTTTAAGTAATAACAGTATTGCTATCTTTGTCTCATGACAGAGGTAGGAAATTAGCCAGGAACAGTGCAATTGATAATTAAGACTATAAAGAGATGGTACTTGGACACTATAGAGAATCTTCACATGCACTGATTGGATAATAGACAAATACATAAGTACTTTTCTTTGCCCATTATTCTAAATCTTAAATGATAAATCGCTGTACCTCACAGAGAGCAGTGAATTTTGTAGTACGCTTTTAAATCAAATTGTTTATATAAGCAGGGGCATGCAAAAAAAAAAAAAAAAAAAACTTGCCAGAGGTACTGGATACCCTAAGGAAGGTGGCCCTGGACAGCCTTGTTCTAGAAGCTTTCTGTTCCTAATAAGAAGGATTTTGAATAGCCATGGTCTCTTTTGCTTAGCAACTGATAAGGCTGAGGAATATAAAAGCCCTGCACCAGCCACCACCAGCCAAGTACTGATTTTGGCAATGCAAGTCAAGAATGAAGAAAGTAAGACATAGCAATCATGTAGGAAATGATGGCACTAAAAAGGTAACCAATGCCACTGCGTGAAGGCCTCAGGACAAAGATCTGCTCGTTTTAATCAATTCAGAGAAAATTGACATGGTCACAGCATTGTGTCTTCCAATCCATGAATATAGTCTATTTCTCTATTTATTTAAGTCTTCTTTAATTTGAGCAATGTTTTGTAGGTTTTAATATACAGATCTTACATACCTTTTATTAAGTTGGATCCTAACTAATTTTTGATGCTATTATAATCAGAATTGGTTTTTTAATTCTTTTTTCCAACTGTTCATTGCTTGTATATATGTATTAGTTATCCATTGCTACATAACAAATTATTCCAAAAGTTAGTCGCTAAAAACAACAATAATCATTTAGTGTAACTCATGGTTTCTGTGGATCAGGAATTTAGACAGGGGACAGGGAGGAGAGTTTGTTTCTACTCTACTACATCTGGGGCCTCAGCTGGAAGACTCAAAGACTGAAGGATGAAATCTTTGATAGCTTAACTGAAGCTGGAGGATGCACTTCCAAAGTGACTCACTTACGTAGTCGACAAAGTAGTGCTGGCAAATTGGTTCCTCTCCACTGGGGCCTCTCCTCATAACTGCTTGAGTATCCTCACGACAAGGTGTCTGGCTTCCTCCAAACCAAGTGATCCAAAAGAACAAGGCAGAAATAGTAATGCCTATTGTGACCTCGCCTCAAAAGTAACACATTGTCACTTCCACCAGATTCTATTGATTAGAAGCAAGGTATTATGACCAGCCCACATTCCAGGAAAGGGAATTACGATGATCCACCTCTTAAAGACAAGGGAATTTATGGAAATTTATGGAAAATTTAAAACTACCACAATATAGAAAGATGATTTTTTTTTTGGTATATTATTATCCTGTGATCTTTCTAAATTAATTTATCAGTTCTAATAGCTTTTTTGTAGATTCCTTGGGATTTTCTACATACACAATCATGTCATCTCTGAATAAAGACAGTTTTGCTTCTTCCTTTCCTTGTATGTCTTTGGCTGTTTTCTTGCACGATTACACTGGACAAGACCTCTAGAATAGTGCAGACTACAAGCGATGGGCATGGAAATCCTTGTGCAATTCCTGATCTTCAGTGAAAAGTATTCGGTCTTTCACCATTAAGTATGATGTTATCGGTAATGTTTTTGGAGATGATTTTTACAATGTTATAATGTTTATAATGTTAAGGAAGGTCCCTTCTCTTTGTACTTGCTTAATGTTTTATCAATAAAAGAGTGTTGCCTTTTGCCAGATTCTTTCTTTGCATCTACGGAAAGAATCATATGACTTTTTCCCTTTATTAATATGATGAGTTATATTGATTGATTATCAGATGTCAAAACCAACTTGGAATTCCTGGGTTAACCCTCACTTAGTCATGATCTATTATTTTCTTTTTATTTAACTTTTGATTCAATTTACTAACATTTTGTTAAGAATTTTTTTATCTATATTGATGAGAGATATTGGTTTGCAGTTTCCTTCTCTTAGGATGGTTTTGGCATCGAGGTAAGCTTATCTTTATATTCTAAATTTGGAATTATTTCTTCCAAGTTTTCTTAAAATGTTTATGTAATATTGGTATTATTTTCTTCTTTAAATATTTAATGGAATTCACCAGTGAAGCCATCTGGATATGGAGTGTTATTTGTTGAAAATAAATTTAATTATAAATTTAATTTCTTTCATTGATACAGGACTATTCCAGTTTTCTAATTCTTCTTGAGTTGATTCTGAAAATTTTTGTCTTTCAAGAAATTTAGCCATTCTTTCCAAGTTATCATTTATTAACATGAAGTTATCAATAATATTTTTATTAACCTCTTAATGTTGGTAGATCTGTAAAGTCCCCTTTATCATTCATGATATTATGTCATCATTCTTTTTCCTTGATCAGTCTAGCTGGAATTGTATTGATTTTATTGGTATTTCTGATGAACTAGATATTAGTTCCATCAATTTTTTTTCCATTTTCCATGTTTCTTCTTCACTAATTTCATTTTTATTGTTATTATTTTCTTTCTTCTACTTTGTGTTTAATTTGCACTTTTTTTCTAGCTTCTTAAGGTAGAAGCTTAGATGATTGATTTTGATCTCTTTCTACTATAAGTAAATAAATCTATAAATTTCCTTCCCACTTAAGCACCGCTTTCAGTGCATGTGACAAATTTTGATATGTTTTGTTTTCATTTTAATTCAATTTAGAATATTTTCTAATTTATCACATGATTTCTTTGATCCATAGCTTATTTGGAAGTGTATTGTTTAATTTCCAAAAATTTGGAGATTTTTGAGAACTTTCTGTCATTGTTTTCTAATTTAATTCCATTTTCTAATTTATTCCGTTGTGATCAGAGAGCATACTCTGTATAATTTCAAATATTTTAACTTTAGTAAGATCTGTTTTATTTATTGCCCAGTATGGCTCTATCTCAACAAATATTCCATACGCTATAGAAAAAGTGTGCGAATTCTAGTATTTCTGGGTGTAATGTTCTGTAAAGTCAATCAGACCAAGTCAATTGATAGTGTGACTCAAGCCTTCTATTGATTTTCTGTCTACTTGTTCTATTAGTTACTAAGAAAGGAATATTCATAACTCCCATTGTAATTGTTAATTGATCTATTTCTCAGTTCATTTCTGAAAGTTTTGCTTCATACATTTTGATGTTCTGTCATTTAGCATTTATATATGTATAAGTATTATATTGACATTTTTGTCATTATGAAATGTCTCTTTTTGTCTCTAGTACAGCTCCTTGTCTTAAAATCTATATTGTCTGATATTAATATAGCCACTCCAGCTTTCTTATACTTACCGTTTGCATCTTCTACTTTTTCTACCCATTTATTAAATACTTTCATACTATTTGTGTCTTTGTGTTTAATGCCTGTCTTTTGCAGACAGCAAATTGGTGGGTTGTGCTTTTTTTGTTTTAATCAAGCTTGATGATCTCTGACTTTTGATGGAAATCTTTAGTCCATTTATATTTAATGTAAATATTTGTATATTTGGAAAGCTAGTTCTCTATTTAGTTTATTTCATTGTTGTTTTGTTTCTCTGTTACTCTTTTCCTGTCTTATTTTGTATTAAACATTTTAACACAAGAATTCTAACAAAATATTCTTTATTTTAACACTCCAGTTGGCTTTCTAGCTATATTTGTTTGCATTGGTTTTTATTACTTGTTCTAGGGATTGTAATATGCATCTTTAACTTATCCCGATTTACATCAAATTAACATTTAATAATGTCTACTAAAAAAATATAGGAACTTTGCAATGGTAATAATTCCATTTAGTGTCTCCTATCCTTTGTGCTACTGTAATCATCTCTATATTGTATCCATATATGTTGTAAATACAACATATAAATTAAATTTTTTATTTAAACAAAATTAAAACAAGAAATGGGTGTGTGTGTTTGAGAAGTAAGCTGCTAATTATACCATTTTTCTCCTCTAATTGTATTTTTTTCCTGCATTTAGATTTTTATTATTGGCTTTGTGGTAGCTAACTCTGGTTTTCTTAGTGTTGATTCTACTTTCGGTTTGTTGTGCTTATAGGATCTGTAAATTAATGTTTTTCATTAAATTTAAGGATTTTTTTAGCAGTTATAGCTTCACATATATTTTCTATCACATTTTCTCTCTCCTTTCCCTCTAGGATTCCACTTACTTATCTGTCAGATGATAAATATTTTTGCATAAGTCTTTGGGGCTTTGTAAATTTTTACTTAGTGTTTATTCTCTCTGTTCTTCAGATTAGATGATTTCCACTGATCTGCCTTCAAGTTTTCTGATTCCTTCTTCTGCCATCTCAAATTTACTGGTGAACTATACAGTGAATTTCTCATTTCTGTTATTGTACTTTTCAGGTCTAGAATTTCCATTTTGTTTTCTCTTTAGTTTTCAATTTTATGTTGAGATCCTTTCTCTGGTAACTCATAATGCCATGTTTTCTTTTTGAAAACTGGTCTCCGTCTGCTAAATCCAATGTCTAGGCCTACTTGAAAACAGTTTCTAGTCACTTTCTTAAGTGTCACTTAGAACAGGGTCATGCTTCCCTGTTTCTTTCAGTGTCTAGTCTACTAATTTTGGTTGAAATTTGGACTTGAAAAATAGTACACTATAATGACTATACTGTAACAACATAAATGTATTTTCTCACAGTTTTGGAAGCTGGAGTCCAAGATCAAGTTGCTGACCGGTTTTGTTTATCTGAGGCCTGTCCTTTTGGCTTGTAAATGGCCTCCTTCTCACTGTGTCCTCACACGGCCTTTTCCTGTGTGTGCACATACCTGGCATATCTTCCTCCTCTCATGCGGACACCAGTTATATTGGATTAAAGCTCACCCATATGACCTCAGTTAACCTTAATTGCCTCTGTTGAGGCCCTGTCTCCAAACACAGTCATATTCCAGGTACTGGGGGTTAAGACTTCAGCATATGAATTTTGGGAGAACACAACTCAGTCTACAGCGGGGGATTAGGAGTATAGTCAAGCAAGGAAGGCTCATGTTCATTCTTAACAACGCTGTACCAATGTTCAGTTTCTTCCTGCCTTTGATCATTTTTAGTACCTTCAAATAGTTGTTTTAAATAATTTTAAAGGGCCCCCTGGCATGTCAGGCGGGTGGAGGTCTCACGTGGGAGGAAAAGCTGGAATCTATTCAGAGTGCTTTTCGTTGAGGATTCCAGTAATGATGCTCCACAAGAGACTGAGGCCTCAAGCACAATCATATACAGGTTGTACAACTGTTATTTGTAGGAGAAATCACTCAATTTCATCATGCTGCCATTATTGGAATATTCACCCTTGGTATGAGCATTTTTATTGCCAGTTAATACATGTCACCCAGGTGCTTTCCATATTAACAAAAATTAGCACAAGAGCTCCTCCTGGAAGCCTTTACTAACCTTCAGGCTGAGCAGGCTATCCTTCTTTTGAGCTTCCTGGATACCCTGTGTGTAATTTCTTCAAAGCTCATATTCCTTTTACAGTGTAGTCATTGAATAAGTATCTATGGAAGGAAAGATAAAGAAAAGGAGGAAAAGAAGGAAGGAAAAAAAGAAGGATGGTAGGAAGAACAGAGAGGAAGGCGATAGGAGACAGATGATGGGTGTCCCACTCTGATATGATGTGGTAGGAGCTGCAACAAGGAAAAAGAAGCAATCGAGTGAGAGGAGGGGTGAGAGCTGCCTCAGAGATCACAGTTCCTGTTGTAGCCTCATTGCCTTCTACCCACACTGCCCTCCTTTCGTACCCTGGATTTGCAAACAGGAATCAAAATGTTCAGGAATTGTTAGCAAAGGGCTTCAGATGCAAATCTTTGTGTTCAAATTCTACCTTGAAGCTAATCCTTTGTAGTCGCCTGATGATAAATGATATGAATAGGTTCTGAATAGTTTTATGAGAATTAGGTAGCGCTCAAGTTTTTAATTA
Organism: Cheirogaleus medius; assembly: GCA_008086735.1. NCBI lineage: Eukaryota > Metazoa > Chordata > Mammalia > Primates > Cheirogaleidae > Cheirogaleus > Cheirogaleus medius. The sequence goes on from VBSM01002616.1 coordinate 44,640,856, forward strand.
CTATGAACTTGTTTCCGCTCAACTTGTCATTAAGTAAAAAAGGAAATAAAGCACCCTAATATCTGTTTAGTCTCTACTCTGTGCCTGGCTCTGTGTCTGACACTATGGAAAACATTTGGTGTGTTTTGTGTCATTAAATTTTCATTAAAACCTAACAAGGAGGATATTTTATCTGCATTTTTCAAATAAAGGAATAGAAACAGGTTCAGAGAAGTTAAAGGGTCAAGGTCACACAACTCAACTGTTGAGGACCGGGTTCAAACAGAATATATCTGATAATAAATATCCACTTTTTTCCCAGAAATGATTCAGTTTGCTATTAAGTTAAATGGTTAAAACTAAAAGAGCTATGAACTCAAAGGGCCTCCTGGCATGCCAGGTGGGTGGAGCTCCCATGTGGGCACGAAAGCTGGATCCTGTTTAATTGAGGACTCTAGTAATGATGTTCCTCATGACACTGAGGCTTCAAGCTTAATTATCTTAAGTGAGGCTCTCTGGAATGCACTTAGCAAGTATATGTGTGTTCCTACTTTGCATTATGTCCAGGTATCCTGTCACCTCCCCCACAGACCTATACATAACTCTTAAATGTTCCTCAAATTTTAGCTTGCTAAAAATGCAAATCTCAAGGTGCCACATCCATAGAAATTCTCATTTCTTGGATCTGGGCTTGGGCATCTGTAACAAGCACCTGATTGTAGCATCCTGGGCCCATAGCCTATCCTTTGAGACTACGACAGCCCTGGTGGTCTAGGTAGCAAAAACTTTGCTTAGTCTTTTCTTGTTTGAAGTTCAAGTACTCAAAGGTAGGTGCACACAAAGATAAAAGAATAGGCTAAAGCCCCAGGAAAATTGAATCAAGTCTTCATAATCCAGAATATGAAAATTTCCATAGGCTATAATTATAAAATTGCCTATTTAATAATGTATGTTGTAAACATTTTTAATATACTATAATTACTTTCATGACTTTCATGTTACCTCTTTGATCTTAGTTGGTCATGAAGCTGAAGTGTATACAAACAGTTCACAAGTTAGTACGTACCAGAATTCCCGTCCTTCATTTTCACAAAGTAGAACCAAGAGAAGAAAAAAATAAATAAAACCAAAACTAGGGCACATATTCCAAAGGATTATACATAGATTTTTGTAGTACTTAATTTCTGTTTTCTTAGGTACCTTTTAATCATTCTTTAATCTCCCCTTTGGCACCATTCCAGCCAGGACTCTGATGTCTTCTGCCAGGTCACACCTGTCATGATTGCCATTCCCCACCTAGTTCAGGAAGTTTCCTCCCTTCTATCTTTCCAGAAATCCCACCTTATTTTCCATACTTTTCTTGATTAACTGGTTGTAAGGCGATTTCCCTCAACTCCACCCTGACTCAGCATGCAACTCCCCATGGCTCAATTGTTGTAATTGTTTCTAATGTATTTGTTCCTTTGTGTGTGTTGAGTAACTATTATCGCCATTTGCATGACCGCGTATCTGTTCCCACCACATTTGTCGGGATGTGGTGTAGTGAAAACGTCATGTGTTGGAAGCTGGTCTTAGGTTCATTCCTGACAAGGCTGTTTATTCGCTCTGAATAGTTTAAATAGTTCATCTAAGCTCTTTTTGTGAAAACCAAATGATGGCATCCATCCTTCTAAAGCAAGGTATCAGCACGTAGTAGGTGCACAATACATGTTAGTCGCTGCTGTCTTCTCTTTCTCCCTTAGGTTTCACGATTACTTATTGAGCACCTACTATGTGTCAAACTTTTTTCTTGGTGCTGAAGTGAACAAACACCAATAAGCAAGGGAGGAAAAGTCCTTTCCTGGGTGGAGTTTACATGCTATGGAGTAGATAGAAAAGAAAAAAGTAAACAATTAATATAATCTAAATTCAATAAGATAATTTATTATTAAAGAAAAAAATTCATTTTTATGTGGATGATAATAACAGAATGCTAATCAAATACAAACCCACCTTCTTTGCATTCACTTTATATAACCTTTAAGAGGCTTATGAATTCCTTACGTGGACACTCCAGGTTGTCCAGATTCCACAGTAAGGGCTTGAATACACAGCAGCCAATTCCTCCATTGACCTCATTCCTCCTGCGGGATTAGACAGAAATGTGCTTGATAAATACTGAATTGATTGAAGAATAATTACTAGAAGGAGAAGTTGAAATTGATTGGTATCAGTTAGGATGTTGGCAGGCGGGGAAGCAAAGGAATGTCATTCTGGAAGGTGGGAGGCAATAGAAAGGGCTGTAGGATTTGTGTCCTGGGGTAGCAGGGAGCTTATGGCTTCCTTTCCTTGGAGTGAACAAGCAGAATATTTTCCCGCTGCAGACAGCAATCTTAGAGCAGGGGTTTTAATGGGGACTCAGAGGGGAGCACAGACAGGCAGGGAAGGTGGCCCGGGCACAAGACTTTTGACACAGCTGAGGGAATTCTGATAAGGTCTCTGGGCTAGGAACCATTGCACAGTGTTTGACACTTAGTGGCGGTTTGATAAATATTTGTGGGTTTTGTTTCTTTGGGTTTTTTTTAAACCCTTTTTTTTTTTTTTTTTTTTTTTTTTTTGACCAACTGCTTTGCCTTTGCAATATTTGTGATTTGTTTTGTTTTGTTTAGAGACGGGGTCTCGCTGTGTTACCTAGGCTGGTCTGGTCTCGGACTCCTGGGCTCAAGCGATTCTCCCAAGTAGCTGGGATGACAGGCATTCATTAACTGTCAGACTGGCTTAAAAAAATCAGGCAGCTCAGGGCAGGTTGGTGCTTTCCACAAGTCTGAAATACTGTCTGTCCTCACCAGTGGGAGGAAGCTGAGCAGAAAGGCTAAGTGTTGTGCAAAGTTGTTACTTTGTTTTCTTCTTTAAAAAGGGAAAGAAAGAAGAGTTCCCAAAGTGCCACATCCATCTGTGTTAAAATCAAATGGCAGCAAGACATTTCAGAGCAAAACACATATGATAGTATCATTGAATTACTATTATTGTATTAGTCGGTTATGGCCGCATAAAAAAATAACCCCCAAAACTTTGTGGCTGAAAGCAATATGTGATTATTATTGCTTTTGAGTCCACAGGTCAGCTAAGTGGCTCTCTCTATGTGTCTCAGCATGCACGGTTGGCGATGGCTTGAGTAGGCAGCTCTGCTGACCTTGATGAAATCTCTTGCCCATTTAGGGTTGGCTGAGATGATTGAGTCCTCCCCACGTGGTCTCTCATCCTTCTCATCCTACAGACCAGGCTAGATCGGGCTTGTTTACAAGGGTTCAAGAGTGAGCAGAAGTGTGCAATGTCTCTTGAGACCTAAACTCAGACCTGGCACATTCCGTTAGCTGAAGCAGGTTTCCAAACTAGCCCAGATTTAAGAGGTGAGGAGACAGCGCTCAATGGGAAATGCTGCAAAGTCACACTGCAGAGACTATGGCTAGAAGCAGAGGTGAAGAAATGCAGTGCAGCTATTTTTACAGTCATGATCTGTACAACGGGCCCTGAATTGCCCATTATTTATATCCTCGGTCAACACTGATTCTATTCTTCTAGAAAGGAGTGTGTTTGCTCTGCATCTCTGGGCTTTAGAGCAACTAATGCATGCAACGTGCAAATGGGCACATTATAAATGCACTTGATAGGATAATAAGGGTAAACTTTTCTGGATTGTACTAAGCAATAGGTCTAAATGAGATCTGGGGTAGTGGTCACTGTTTATTTTTGTGATTCCGGTGGGTTTTTTAAAGGCTGGAAATATGATTTATTAACTGAAAAATGTTCCCTTTTTTTCCTTAATTAAATTCAGCAAAAAGCTAACACTGGAATGGGTCACTTTTTTCTGATCTCAAAGAATCTGCCTTCCAAAGCTGTTAATGACAGATGAGAGCAGGAATACAATTTTACATAGTCAAAGAACATTTGCCTCTTTTATAAGGCACTGTGTCAGAAGTTTGTCCCCCACTTTTCCTTTATTATCTTTAAACTAAACAATCAGCCTCCTCGACTATAACATTTGCAAGCAAGTTTATTTTCTTTATTCCAGAACTCTGGATGACCTATATTTTTCCATCTTCCAATCTCTTTAATGAAGAGTCTTGCTCTGAAGTGAAAGATCACTCCTTAAACATTACTACCTGCGGTAGTCGTTCACTTACACATATTAAAGAACGCCTGCCCTCTTGTGTCCAGAGAGGCTGCTACAGAAAGAAGTGAATTAGCAAACTTACCCCAGAAATACAGCATTCTCTCCTATAGGGATTTTTCTACCAGGGATCTTGCTCAAGACTTGCCAAGTATAGTTGTACAGTTTGAGCCCCTCAAAGTGACCCCACCCCGAGAGATGAATGAATGGTCATTGAAATCCATTCTACACTCTTGTCAAGCCAAGTATGCTATGTCCAGGCTGTGTCATTCCAGGGAGGTTACCCATTAAAATATCATTCAAGGTGCCATCAAGCCTTCCAACCCCTGGCCTGTGCAACTTTCTCTACTTTACACAAACCTCTGCAGAGCTTAATGGCAGCCTTGTATAGGCCCATCGAGAGTTAATTGGACTCTCCTCTCACGTAACTTTCCTACTCGGAAATTTCAAAAAATTAAAATTAGATTTGTTGGAGCTGGATGACATCACTTCATCCCAGGTTATCAGAGGAAGGAAATAAGGAACAGAGAGGCAAAGTGATAATTGTCAAGTTCATTAGAGGCAGTGCAGGGAACTAAAATGCAGGCCCGCCGACTCCCACTCCATGCTCTAAAGCCTTATCTTTAGCACCAAGTGACCCCTTTATTTGACCTCACCTTGCCTGTTCCAGCCCAGGCCTAGAGCAGACGTGCCATAGCGCGCATGGTGCTGGGGAGGTGGTTTCAGGTGGTATCTGGACAGTTTTGCACATTAGTAGAAATGCATTTGTTTTAATGTATTTTGGGGGAAAATACAAAAACATTAAACCCATGGTTCCTTAGATATTATTATATATGACACGGTTAAATATTTTAAGTCTGAAAAGGGAATATTAAGAAAAATATTAAGTAATACATATGTTTTAACTTGATTTAGCCATTCCGCTGTATATATGTGTATATATATATCAAAATATTATGTTGTATACCATAAATATATGTAATTTTTCTTGTCAATTAAAAATAAAATAAAAAATTAAGTACACAATAGTTTAGATTGTACTCAGATATGACAAAAATGATTAAATTGGTATAAAAGGCCAGAGGGATGTTTCATACCTATAATTCCAGCACTTCGGGCGGCCAAGGTGGGAGGATTGCTTGATGCCTGGAATTTCAGACTAGCCTGGACAACATAACAAGACCTCATTTCACTATTTTTAAAAATTTTTTTAAATAAAAAATTATCTGAGCATAGTGGCATGCAGTGTAGTCCCAGCTACTCAGGAGGCAGGAGAACTACTTGAGCCCAGGAATTTGAGGCGGCAGTGAGCTATGATTGTACCATTGTGCTCCAGCTTGGGTGATAGAGTAAGATCCTGTCTCTAAAAAAAACAAGCCTTCTTGCTGTGACTTCACATAGTAGAAGGGGCTAGCTAGCCCCCTCAGGACTTTTTTTTTTTTTTGAGACATAGTCTCACTCTGTTGCCCTGACTAGAGTGCCGTGGCATCAGCCTAGCTCACAGGAACCTCAAACTCCTGGGCTCAAGCGATCCTTCTGCCTCAGCCTCCTGAGTAGCTGGGACTACAGGCATGCACCACCATGCCCGGCTAATTTTTTCTACATATATTTTTAGTTGGCCAATTAATTTTCTTTCTATTTTTAGTAGAGACGGGGTCTTGCTCTTGCTCAGGCTGGTCTCGAACTCCTGACATTGAGCGATCCGCCCGCCTCGGCCTCCCAGAATGCTAGGATTACAGGTGTGAGCCACCACGCCCGGCCTCAGGACTTCTTTATAAGGGCATTAATCCCATTCATGAGGGATACAACAGGGGAACTTATCACTCTGGTCCCTTCTAACTCTCCCACTGGGGCCCTTTTCTGACACTTCTTTATCACTGACAGGTCCCCCATTACTGTTAATCCTGATGACAATATATCCTCTCTTATTATTACAGCTGTGCCTGATATTCTATCCCTTGCATAATCATCCCAATATAGACCAAATAGGCCTTCAGGAAACTATGGTTCATCGATTTTCCTGTGTTGCCTGCAACATTTATAAAAAGCATTGACCAAGAGCATCGATGTCCTAGTTTCAAAACCATGTTTGCTTTTTATAAATGTAGATGTTTTTCCGTTTATAAAAATTACGTAGACTCATATAAAATTTGAAAAATACAGTAAAGTAGAAAGAGAAGAAAAAAGGCATCCATAGTCTTGCTTTCTGACAATAAACCTTTCTCATATCCTCCCTAATTAAAAGTTTTGCAAAATCCTAGCAAGTGGGGATCTATTTCTGTTTATCGTTCTGGAAACTTGGAATATTCCTGATTTCATATATATTTGTCATCCCAAATCATAAAATCAAAAATTTTCAATGGAGACTTTAAGCGTGGAGGTCTACTGGCACGTGCATGAGCAACACTCAGCACTTGAGTAACTGCCTTAGAGGCGAGCCACAGCGGGGAGTGACAAGGGTGGTGACAACCGTACTCTGCGAAACGCATCGTGTGTGTGAAGCTCTGTGCTAAAGATGATGGTTCAATATTCCAGGCATACACATGCTGTTGTGTATATTTTTCTTTCCTGTAGGGTTTTTGGAGTCTCTGGATGACTTTTACATTCTCAGCAATGGTCTGATATTGCTGCAGACTACGAACAGTGTGTATAATAAAACGCTACTAAAGGAGGTGAAACCCGAGACTCTTCTGGCCTGGCAGAGGGTCCGTGTGGCCAATATGATGGCAGATAATGGCAAGAGCTGGGCAGAGATCTTTTCAAAATACAACTCTGGTAAGTGGCCCTGTCGAATAACCTTTAGGCATGGACGTGTGTTTAGATTTAGACTAGTTAACCAGTAAAGCTACAGCCATGTCCTGCCTTCCTGTCTCCTGATATTTCAGGCACCTATAACAATCAGTACATGGTCTTGGACCTGAAGAAGGTAAAGCTGAACCACAGCCTTGGCAAAGGTACTCTGTACATTGTGGAGCAAATTCCTGCCTACGTAGAATACTCTGAAAAAACGGATGTTCTACGGAAAGGTACTTTCTTCATGTTGTAAGTCGGGAGGACTGACGCGATGCGTGTGAGCACCCGGTGGGGGAATGCACGCCGTGTGCATGTGTGACGGGGCAGTGTGTGGGGCGGGCAGGAAGGGTAGGAAAGCCACTGCTAGTTACACTGGGAGAGAATCACCAGGTTTAGTATAGCATGAAACCTACACCATAAATTCTTATGAGACAATATGCAGATTGGGACTCAAGTCAGGTATTCATGACCCTGTGACCTCTCATGGCTCTAATGTCACCTTCTCTTCTGTGTTCCTGGTTAAAGCTTTAAGTTCAATACAGTTAATATTTATGGACTGCTACTCTGGCCTAGGGACTGGGAAAGCGGGGATACAAAATCCCTGCCCTCGAGGAACTCAGTAGTCTAGAAGGGAGGCAGAGCATGCAAAGCAGCCGTGAGAACCCAGGATGGGCAGAGCCATAGTAAGGTCTGGTGTACCCAGCCCGGTGGTGACGCTAAGAGGGTAGTGTTGGTGCATGGGCAGGACCGAAGAGGCCAGTTCTGGAGGGCAAGAACAGAGCCCAGACACTGGAAGCCAGGAGTTTCACTGCCTTGATTCAAATCTCAGCTCCTTAAAATCTCAGGCAAATTATCCAATCTCTCCAAGCCTCACTTTCTTCATCTGTAAAACAGAACAGTCCTGGTGTAGGTTCACAACCACTTATTTGTAATTTTGACATCTCTATAACCTAGGTGTGTTTTAGCAACAAATCTGTTTTTAACATCATAATTTCAATGCCATTCTTATCTAAATTCTTCCTTATACTGGCTGTGTGTCCCAAAACTAGCAAAGTAGAATGTCTTGCCATTTGCTTTTTTCCCTCGATAAGCTCACCCCTGAGTCGGAGAAGCAGTAAAAGGGAGAAAGGCAGACAAAGGCCAGGAGCATGGAGGTGGGAAATCACTGAATGGTGGACACATGCTATGTTGACTGTCCTGTAGGCAGTAACCCGTCCAGTGTAATCTAGGATATTCTGGAATGCTGCTGGTACTAGAGCTGTCTCTCATGCTTGGTGTTCAGTGGCTAGTGGGCTGGGTGGCCTTGGCACACAGTGAAGCTCTGAATGAAGCAGAGTCTTCATAAATGCTTAGAGGCAAAGCAGTTAAAAGCCGGCTAGAACCGTAAAGATCCTCCTCGACTCTCTCACATTGTGGACTCCCCCTATCTTTAACTCCTCCACAAAAAGGGGGACATGAGGTTAACAGCCTAAAACCTAGCCATTCAGCCCTGAGCTTAGAAGTTAGGACTTCTGGTTCCCAGCACTGTATTCTTCCACTATCCCGTGATTAGTATCTGGCATCTCCCTTTTTAGGGCCACATTGTGAACCATCTTTTGGCATTTCTGTAACCAAATCCACTTAGGAGAGGTCCCCAAACCACTTTGCATCATACTTTATTTTGCTGTATAAAAAATTAGGCTATTTTCTGATTTATGGAATGTTTTAAGAATTTTGGGTAAAAACCAAAGGATTCTAATGCTCTTCTTCCCCTAATGAAATAATCTAAAAGTATATCAATTCAGGAAATTGAAAAGGCTCAGTTTGGCTGCCAGGGTTCACATTCAAAGCTTTATTTTCTATACAATCAGTTTGTAATTAAACACCCGGGGCAATTTTCAAAATAAACGATCATTAATAACTTCTTTCTCTTGTTCCCTCTCTCTTCTGTCTTCCTCCTTCGTGCCTTCCATTCCAAATCAGGATACTGGCCCTCCTACAACATTCCTTTCCATGAAAACATCTACAACTGGAGTGGCTATCCATTGCTAGTTCAGAAGTTGGGTTTGGACTACTCTTATGATTTAGCTCCACGAGCCAAAATCTTCCGGCGTGACCAAGGGAAAGTGACTGATATGGCATCCATGAAACATATCATGCGATACAACAGTACGTAGCACATTTCTCAAGAATCATTCTTCAAAACTCCTTTTCTTCCCCATGGATAAAGAATCCATGTAAGTTTATCATCTCTGTACTAGAAGGAATTATAAGAAGTTACTTGAATTAAGTATTTAGTATTCAACTCTATAGATATTTTATACTCAACAAGTAGGATTTTGGCCTCATTTATAAAATGACAGAGAAAAGTCTACAGATTTTTTTAATTGAAAAAAATTATATGTAAAACACAGAAGAAAGGACCTAGGCAGGATCCTCCCCCTCCTTCTCTCACACAGGTTTCCTTCCAAGGATAAAGGCAGCAAATAAAACAGAAATTACACAAATACTTTATTTTTGATGAACAGTATGAAAGTCAAATTTGAACTTCTTTTACTGGAAAAAATTGATGCACATTTATCTTCTATTATCTCTCTTCCATCCACCCTTCACTGTGCAAGGTTCCCAAGGGCAGGCTGGGGCAGAGGACTTGCAGTTGCTTCTTCCTAACAAGCCAAGGGAGACGTCCGTATCTGGAAGCAGGCTGGCTGAGGAGGCTGGCAGGGGTGTCCTCTCTGATGATCTGGGCTTTAACAAGTCCGAAAACCTTACTTGGGGTGAGCGTGTCTCAGAATGGCCAATAATCATTCTTTTCCCCGTCACTCTTTGTTTCCTAGATTATAAGAAGGATCCTTATAGTAAGGGTGATCCCTGCAATACCATCTGCTGCCGTGAGGACCTGAACTCACCTAACCCAAGTCCCGGAGGTTGCTATGACACGAAGGTAATTAACATACTACTGGCCTTTGAATTTAACTTCCACCAGCACATAGGCTTCTTCAAAGGCAAAGCTGCAGAGGTTTTTGTGGCATTAAGCACGAGGATGTCCCTACCCATAAACTCGGTTCAGCAATCAGCTTTTTCAGAGATTCCGGCAGTAGGTCCCACTGCCTAACTTCTTCCAGTCCCTGCTCTGCTACTTAGTAGTAAATCACATCATTTTGTAGTGTTTCTGTTTCCTCATCTGTAAAGAGGAAATAACAGTGCATACCTCACAGGGATTTTTAAAGACTAAACCTTTAAATCTGTAAAAAGTTTAGAACAGTACTTAGTTATTTGTAAATATACACAGTCATGATGACGACGATGATGGTGGTATTATTAAGTTTTACCAGATTGACCCAATGTCCAAAGAACATATTATTAATAGCAGTGTACTTTCATGTTAAACATGAATTGAATTTAGCTGAAGAACAAGTGTTTTTCACCATGTTAGAATTGATAAGTGCCTTAACGCATCTCATAACAACAGGTAATAAATCGGCTTGCAGTGGTGTGCTGAGGCTGGCGCCAGTAGGCGTGGGAGAACTGATCGTGAAAGTCAGTTGATACTGTGTTGATAGCCTAAAATCAGCCATGGTAGGAGTCACATCATGGAAATTGGCAAATACCACAAATCAAGGCCTTTTTAAATTTTTCTTCAGAGAGCTGGTTGTTAAAAATTTATCTGCACACTGCTGGATTTGGGATGTCTGAGGGAATAAATTAGCCATTTGGTTGGTGGAAAGAGTCATTCTGTCACATCCTTTTGCAATTTTGGGGTGGGCATGTGTCTTTTCTTTTGCATTGCCTGTCCTAAACTCTGGAAGAAGCCTGTAAGGAGCGACCTGTCCTCAGCTCAGAATCGTAGGAATGCCAGCCCCACCTCCACACTATTTTCTATCAGTCTAATACCTAAACAGCAGATGTAAAAAAACGGCCGTAGAGAGTCCAGCACAGAGGAAGCCCCAATGTATGCCTTCGTATTTTTTTAATGGTATTCATATTTTCAAACATTCAGTAAAGTGTGTGAAGTGTTATATCCATCCCAGAATACACAAAATCACCTCTGCTGCCTGTCTGGGAGAACCCAACTCAAGCTTCCATCTGCCAAATTTCATGCCTGGAGATGGGGGCCTGCTATTTTTTCATCAAAAAAGTTTCTGTTGAAGTATATACTTAAAAAATATAATTTCTCTCTTTAGAGTCATTTTGAATATGGGGAAAATCAGAAGCTCAGATTTTCTTTCTCCTCTAAGATCTGCTTGTTACGTGTTTTTGTTAGTGAGCTCCTTCTACTTTAAAACTCTTGTTACTGCCCTATTTAATAACAACTTTTCTTTTTTTTTCCTTTTATTTC
>VBSM01002616.1:44662276-44690967 GCA_008086735.1 Cheirogaleus medius
AAAAAAAAAAAAAAAGGTCTAGCAAAAGTCCTCCTAAAGGACTCCTGTGTGAGGATCAAGTATATTAACAGTGCTTAGTATGTGGGAAGCACTCAATAAATTATTACAAGCATTTTAAAAAAAAGGATGTTTGTTAGGTAAAAAGTAATATCAGCTATAAAGCTGATACAACTATTTTGATATAACATCTTTAAAGAAAAATGCTAACTACAATAATATGTGATAGCTTTACAATCTCCCCCTCACTTATCTCATAAAGCCAGCATTTCCATTTACATGATATTTCACACCAAATACTGCCATAATCATGTCACAGGATAATGTGACATTGCTTTGGAGGCTAAATCTAAAGAGAAATCTTTGTTTTTCTCTATTATCTCTTAATAAATGATTTCCCAATACTATTGGATTACTTAAAACAATAAATTGATGACAACACAGCAGCTAGAAGTGGTCCAGGTTTGAAGGAAAAAAATAAAGTTAGAACAAAAAAAACCTCAAAAATGCCCATCTTAATTTAATTAATGTATTTATGTATTTATTTTGAGGCAGAATCTTGCTCTGTTGCCACAGGTAGAGTGCAGTGGTATCATCATAGCTCACTGCAACCTCAAATTCCTAGGCTCAAGCAATCCTCCTCCCTCAGCCTCCTGAGCAGCTGGGATGACAGGTGTATGCCAGCATGCCCAGCTAATATTTGTATTATTTTTACAGATGGGGTCTCACTACATTGTTCAGGCTGGTCTCAAACTTCTGGCTTGAAGGGATCCTCCCCCTTGTCCTCCCAAAGTGCTAGGATTATAGGCATAAGCTACCATGCCCAGCCCCCTTATTAATTTAACCATGAGTTAGAAATAGTCTATTTCACTTCACATGTCCCCACTGTGCACCTGCTTTTGTATAATGTACACTACAAGCAAACTCAATAATTCTTAATGATCCTCATCCCTAGCAACATTTGTTCATAATGGTAAGATCAATATTCTTAAACTTCTGCTGGAAAAGGAGAAAGAGCTATCATTTTCCTTTGCTCTAACTACGTTAAAGAAAAATGTTAACTACAATATTATTTGATAGCTTTACAATTGAGAGTTTTGTAAAGCCAAGCATGAACACTTACAGTATGCACTTGTGGTGGTCGGTGATGCACTGTGAGCTGAGGTCCTGTTGATCCCAAGGTTAGTCCATTGTTTACAACATATGTAGTTGTTTGAGGCACTCGAACTGTAACACCTACAAAAGAAAATTAAGGAATAAAATCAGAATTTTATTGTTAATTTGGTGGAACACTGATTAAATACTTGAAGTCAGTGAGGCAATGTTTTCAAAATGTGAAAGGAAAGCTATTCCCAACCTAGAAGTCTATATATATTCAGCCAAAGTATCATTTAAACATGAGGATAAAGAAATTTTCATGTATGCAAGCACTCAAAATAAATCTAACTTCCATGAACCCTTTCTCAAGTAGTCACTGGAGGATGTGTGCCACCAATATGAGAGAGAGAAAAAAGAAAGAAGAAAACATAAGGTATTAGAAACAGGAGGTCCAGCGTGGGGAGAAATAAATGGATCCCCACTAGGAGGGCTATGAATAAAAAAAAGTCCTAGAACACTGATTGGTTGTGCACCACATGCAGAGAAGGCAAACAGGTCAAAATGAAACACTGTTATTCAGAGGTTAGACATATTAAAAGTATCTTCATAAGGATCCCTGCTGTCTCATCTTTTTAAGCAGGACAGAAAGCTCAAATAAGTCATCCTTGATTTGTGTTAATGAGGTTCCTTTCTTTCTCTCTACGCCCAGCTGATCAGCTAAGGATACTCATCTCACTCGACAGAAAACTGCTGTGACATACATCAGGGCAAAAGAAGCAGAAAATTTAGAGTCACCTACTGCCTTGACCATATTTTCTTGCCATATATTCATTACCTGGCCCATGCTATAGGTCTGCCAGGTGCTCTGACTGTGGTGAGCCTAGTTTCCCAGAACTCATTCCTGACCCTGTCAACCAATTTTCTAAGACAAGGATCTTGATAAACTTAAGAAAGTTGAAGCCAGACTATAATCCAGAGACTCTACTTAGTTTATTTTCTCCTGGAAGCGATCATCTAGTAATGACACAATTTCTTTAAACAGTTAGATTTATTCTTGCTATTAAATTTTGCAAAACTAAGTAATATATATATGTTAGTGATCCCTATATTGGTGGCAAAATCATAAAGAAAAGCAGAATGACTGATAGAAAAGGATGGTGATTTACCTCTAATGGAAAGAGAGAGGGAGGCAATTAAGGAAGGGCCTGCAGGAGGGCTTGTAGGATACTGATACAGTTCTATTTCTTAACCTGACGAAGAGTTCATAGATGGTTCATTTTATTATTTTTCTTTAAACTTTAAGTATATCTTTTATATAAACCTGTGTTTATATCATATAGTCTACTACTGCTAATATATAGTATATGTTAATACATAATTATAATATATATTAGTTGCATACATACATAACATATATGTAACTAACATATTTATATATATATATATATGAAACCAGAAGTTCCCTTTAACACTTTCTCTTTTATTTCTCAGCCACCTTCCATATCTTTAAGATTCATTAGTGGCTGCCTCTACCATGATTTCCGTCACTAGGCTAAGTCACAACTGATGATTCCCTCTTAAATTAGGTAGGGTGCCTCTTAATAGAGTGGAGAATAAAACCAACATCAAATAGGGTACTGTAATAGTACAGACCATAAATAATTAAACTTAAAGATAACACATATAGTACAAATCAAGTAGTATACATGTCTAATTTTCTCTGGTTAACTCTCCTGAAAGAAGAAAAATGAACTAATAATAGGGTTTTTTGGTTCTCTTGTCATTGCTTTTTTAAATTATTATTATTTTTTAAATGACAAATAAAAATTATATATATTTATGTTATACAACATTATGTTTTGAAATATGCATACATTGCAGAATGGCTAAATCAAGCTAATTAGCATATGTATTAACCTCACACACTTATCATTTTTTTGTGGTGACAACACTTAAAATCTGCTCTATCAGCTATTTGCAAGTATATAATATATTGTTATTAACTACACCGCAGTCAATATGTTGTATAATAAATCTCAAACTTATATTAATAGTTTTAATAAATATAAAAACTTTTTGCAAAATCTAATGTCAATATAAGCCACTCCAACTAAATGTTGGAGAGAGCTACATTTATCTTGGGGCAATATACAAGAAAAGTCTCTTACTATTTTGGGGATTGACCTGCCGAACAGCAGGAGCCTGCATAACAGTTCCTCGCAAGGGAGCCTGAGCTGGTGGTGCTGGGAGAGTTGTATAAACCACTTGGTGGTTTGCAGGAGCTCTTGGTACAGGGAGTCTTGTGGTCACCTGAGTTACTGGACGATGTGTTACATTCACGGTAGTTGGAGCTAATGGAAGGCAAAAAAAGAGATTAACAATGCAGTAAATTCTATGTTAAGCAAACTGTATTAAATGGTAATTACTTTGCATAGAATCTAATTAATTATAACAAGGAAAGAAATAGAAATTAACAGTCTCCTTTTATAATCTTACAAGATAAAAATGACAGAGCCAACTAAAATTAATAATATTAAAATCCAAGACTCAGAAAAAGAGAACAACTTAACACATTCAATCCTCTTCCCACTCTTTAGTTTGACTAGATAATAAGCATGTGAAAGTTAAAAACAAAAAGGGAAGGAGGTTTGCAGGCAAGAGTATGATACCACAGAGGTGACTTACAGCAATTTATCCTTCCTCAATTTTAAATTGTTCTTAGCAGAATGGAATTATAGGCCCTCCAGGCCTTCTGCCAAGGGGGTATGAATCCAAAAGAGTATCATTGTATTCCCACAGTTCAAGAAACTGCCTGGCTATTATAATTCACATTTTGTTCAGGTGAAGGAACCTATCTTTTATTTAAAACAGTAAAATATCCATTAAAATATAGACTTCCCCCTCCTCCACTCTAGCATGCCTCCTAATGTATGTTCCAAAGAGCATTAATATCTTGAGTAATGTTAATTTGATAATTATCGAAAAATGAGTCCTACACATTCACTGACAGCATAGAACTACAATAACAAAAATTTTTAAGAGTTAACACTTTATTAATAACAACTCTCTGAATTGGAATCACATTTTACAAATAACCATGTAGTATAATAATTATGCAATGAAACAGTAATAAATCTACTTTCATATGGAAAAAAATAGGTTTTATAATAAAATAAATTTGGAGAAAAATACTAGATATAACAAAGATACAAAGATTCCTTTACTAAAGAAAGACTCCTCAGTCTTTACATATCCTAACTTAATATAAGCACATTCTTTTGCTTGGCAATGCCAACAAGGTAAAATGTAGTTTAACTTGGTAGGATATTCTGGATAAGCATCTAAAATTCTGAAATCCAAATCTAAACAGTAACTACCCCAACTAAAAATATATAGAAAAAATGAGCCGGGCATGGTGGTGCATGCCTGTAGTCCCAGCTACTCGGGAGGCTGAGGCAGGAGGATTGCTCGAGCCCAGGAGTTTGAGGTTGCTGTGAGCAAGGCTGACGCCATGGCACTCACTCTAGCCCGGGCAACAGA
This sequence comes from Cheirogaleus medius, assembly GCA_008086735.1. Classification (NCBI taxonomy): domain Eukaryota; kingdom Metazoa; phylum Chordata; class Mammalia; order Primates; family Cheirogaleidae; genus Cheirogaleus; species Cheirogaleus medius. Next base: position 44,666,912 of record VBSM01002616.1, read on the forward strand.
GTGAGACTCTGTCTCAAAAAAAAAAAAAAAAACAAAAAAAAAAAACAAAACAGTAACTACCATAACTATCAGGCACTTAAGGTATCAACAATAATTTCATAATTCAAAGATTAATTAACAAATGGTCTGCTAAATCACTATAGAAAATATCCTTATTCCTGTAAGTCACTCTGGTAATTTAAGTATAAATTTCACTGGATAAATCCTATTTTCCTTAATGAGAAGAGTGCTTATATAAGTATTTTGCAGATAAATCCCAAGCAATAGACTGTTCTGCAGAAGACAAATTGTCTAGATTGGTTTCTAAACAGTTTAGGAGATGTAGGTTATACCTTGAAAACATCTGATTTACAGCTTCTTGAAAGGTAGCACGCAAAATATTAACGCATACTTCCTGACAGTAGTATTAGGCCAGTTAAAACTATTTCAAGATAAGACTCATTTAAAATTTCTGTTTGATCAATTATAACCTCTTGGTTATACTCGGAACAAATCATGATACTCATCCCTTCTAAAGAAGCTACATTCATTTCTGCTGTTTACAGGACATCTGCTGGCAGATGACAAAAACATATATATATATAGGTTAAGTCGTCTTTATAACCAGTCTCTACAGTGCTACTAAAGACAGTGAGCAACACTAAGTTATACTGTGTTCAAAAACACATACGTTGTCTTCAAAATTAACAATGAGAATTATTCTTAATTTTCTATCTTATCTTTCCACTCAATTCCATAGTCATAGTTAGGCAAAACTAAAGCTTCTGCTCATTCAGCAAATTTACCTGTAGGTAATAAGTGTATGGTTGTCTGAGATGGTCCACTTGTTGGTACCCCAGATGGCTGAAGAGGCGGTGCTGGTTGTATGGGTTGCAATGGTCGTGACACAGGCTGAGAAGCCATGGTTGATATAGGAGTGTGATTTAGCTTTTTGGGGTCTGTTAATTAAAAGCAAGATGTTATGATTGACAAGAAAAAATTTAGAATACAGGTCTTTCCTTTTTGGGTCAATTTTACTTTTGCTTGCTACTTGGGTATCACATTTACCTCTAAGAGAACAATTTCTTTCTATTTTACCTACTTGCATTTTTTGCTGATTTGAAAATAAGGTCAGGAACATATATAATTCACTATTGGTTCTATCACAGATTCTAATTCACATTTATAGGAATTCAGTTTCATGTTTTGTTTATTTTTTATGAAAGAATCTTACTTCTGGATTCAATACATCACATCAACTAGCATAATTTCATTGCTTGCATAAATATATATCTATACATCCATATGCCTATAATATCGAGAACATTTTCCTAGACAAATACCTATAAATTGATAAGTCTTTCACCATGATCTTGAATTTCAATTACTCTACTGTTGTTTAGGTTCTTTTGTTTGATAACACAGATGGTTGCTATAAAATAAATAAATGTTTACATATAAAATAAACGTTTGCATCTCTGATAAAACCCTTAAAAATAGAAAACCATTATGAAGATGGTGAGCCAAAAGCCCTTCTATCCAAAATGATCCCCATTGATTTCCATCCTATGGAATTCCTCACTAAAATATAAATAAAATTTAAGGCTTTAGCAACTGATACTTTAATTTGGTGCTACTGGAGAACAATGTACTTTAGAATGGGAGAATTTGAGACAGACCCAAAGGTGGGGCAATGGAAAGAGGCTCCACGAGGCATGGATGCTAGAAAAGGAAATGGCAAGAGCACTGAAAACAAACTTTGCTTACTTTACCTTTGACCTAGAATCAGCCCTACCTGTGTCCTCTCAAAAATAACCTGTATTTATTTTGTCTTATAGGGATCAATGGATAGTCAACCCTGTCTATAAAAAATTAGTGAAAGTAATAAGGAAAATTTGAAACTTTTAAAAATAATCATATTGGTACGAGTTCAACTCTGCTAGAGGATGGTGTAAATCTCCCAGTTTTACTTCACTTTTATACAACAAAACTGACTTTAAATCAACTGTACAGCTATTTAACTTTGGTTTCCTAAACCCAACAAAACTATCTATTCTCCAAAATATGACCTTTTAAATCGTTGGGATTTTTAGAAATTTAATGTCTTTAAAGTAATAATAATTAACTTAGCTCCTGATCTTAACTAGATTTTCCATATGCATTAATTATCACCACAGAGTTTTACAGATATGTCTGTGTACAAAGTTATTCTGTGTAGTCAAATAAGTTTGAGAACTACTTTATATCTTAAATAGTTTTTGGAGATTTATGTTATAAATTAGCATAGTAAAGGCTCAGAGAAGTCTGCCCAAGAAAAAAAGCCATTTATCTTCAAATCAGCATTTTCCCAAGCATAATACCATGGGACTTTTTATTCATGAAACACCTATTAACACTGTAGAAAACTGAGAATATAGTTTAATATCTATCTAATATAGCTTCTAAATACTGTAACTCAGAATAATATTGAGTATTTTGAATATGCATACTTTTTAAAATTACTTTCATTTTCCTTTATATAATTCTAAAGAAAAGAAATTAGTTCAAATGACCAAAATTAAATGTACACACACTTACAAGTTCCCACATTAACACAAACACACAAACATTTAATGTAGAGTCTGAGAATGTGGATTGGATTCCCAGGCTCTTTACTGACTCTGACTTGTCCTCTCTAAGGCTAATATTAAGTTCCCTTAACTATAATAACAGATACAAAAACAGAGGTGCTCCACAAATTAAATATTCTTCTAATTACTGTTTTCCTCTACAGCTTGTTCATAGTCATTCAAGATTTGATTTCTAGTTTTTAATTCTAACCTAAAAACTTTCATTCTAAAAGGGATACAAATATACCAAGCATATTGCTGTAAAGATGTGTCTTCATAGAATGTTGTACTGTATTAAGAGTAAAAAAAAAAAAAGGTATCAAAGCATTCCTCAGTATGATCACTATTTAAATACCTTGAGAAGCTGCATTCTCTTCATCATCCATTGTGAGATCAATGACACCACCTGAATCACTGCCAGCAGGTTTTCCACTCTGAAAAAACAAAACTTCTGAATTTTGCAAAGGAACCTCTGGCACATATTACACATAACAAAAAAATACAGTAATAGTAAAGTGAAATGAGAATGAGTGGCTTAGTTCAATCTGGACACCTAAATGACTTTACCTGAAGAAATGGAGTTTATCAGATAAACACCCCAGGATACCCATGAGTTAAACATCTGCCACATGAAATATAATTTTGAAAGGAAATTCTAGAATTTTTTTTAAAAAAATTAAGCTGTATGTGGCATAGAGCTATCAGAGCAATTAGATGCTTTAAGTGATAAGTGATTATACACAAATATTCATTTTCTGACATTTAAAATGTTGATCAATCCCACTCTGAAGTATCAATATTAATCCACCAAAACACCAAAGCAATATTTAAAGCCAGAATTAGAATAAAAGAATCTAAATCTTTTTTTCCCCCTGAAATATAGTATGGTATGAAATGGAATGATAAAAATATTAATAGTTATTGTATGATATGCTATTTACTGGACATCCAATTTGACCAAAGTCAACCTGTTGTGTAAAAGCATTAGAAATATTAGGATAAAAAAACAACTTTTAAAAACCACATGATAGCAACAAAAAAAGAAGAAAGGACAATGCAGACTTAAAGAGCCAGGACTCTGAAGTCAGAAAGATTGAGTATATCTTTATAGTTTCAACTTATTAGCTATGTGAATTTATGTGAAGAGATACTGTTGTCAATTTCCAAAATGTGGATATTGAAGATATTATAAGGATTAATCCAAATATGTGTATAAGGTGCTTAACACCACATATGACACATGATAACTGCTTAATAAGTAATAATCACAATTTACTTTGATACATTATACTGAGATCAACTCCAAATGATTAAGGTTTTCATCGGCAAAACTCAAATTTTATTAAAATTGAAGAAAATAATTCTTTGACTTTAGAAAATCGTGGCCCAATCCCAAGATAATAATGCATTTCTAAATCTTATAAATCTTTCTACAATAATGATTTCACAGAAAACTTATAAATAAACAATAAAATCTGTAAAATCAAAACTGAAAAGTCCCCAACAAACCTCAAAGAATGTAAAAAGAATCTGCGCTATATGACACATTATTTGTAAGGTCCCGTTTTCAAATTATCAAATAAGTATACAAAGACCAGTAAAGTGGAAGCCAACTTAGGGACAAAAGATAAGTCAATAGAAAATGACTCCAAGCAGAGCCAGATGTTGCATTCAGCAGATAAAAATTTCAAAGTAGCTATTAAAAATATGTTCAAAGAATCAAAGGAAAATATAACATTAATGAATGCACAAATAGGAAATCTCAAAAGAGAATCAGAATCTGAAAAACAAAAATGCAAAAAATAGGGCTGAAAGGAATGATTAATAAAAATTAGTGAGGTACGCACAAAAGCAGATTGCAGGGAGCAGAAAAATCTCAGTGAAATTCACGCTGTATCTATAGAAATTTCCCAGTCCATAGAACAGAAAGAAAAACAGAAGGGAATATAAAAAGAACCAGAAACTTGTGCAATAATAAAAAAGTTCAGCAAAGCCCTAAATGAGAGAAAACAAAAAAAGGGCTAAGATAAATTATCTGAATTTGAAGAATAACCAAAACTTACCAAATTTGGTGGAAAACATTAATTTAAAAATCCAAGAGGTTCAGTGAACCTCACCCAAGCAGGACAAACACTAAAAAATTCATTCCTATACACACTAGAGTGAAACTACTGAAATGAAAAGAAAATTTTGAAAGCAACCACAGAAAATTACATGTTACAGAGGACCAAAGAGTAATTGCTGACTATTGATCAGAAAGTATGTACGCAAGAAGACACTGGAACAATATATTCAAAATGCTGATTAAAAGAAAAAACTTTAAAGTAAAATTCTATATCCAATGAAGCTCTCCCTGAGAAAACAAGGCAACAGAGACAAAAGTACATTTTTAGATATACAAAAACCAAGAGAATGCATCACTAGAAAATCTATATTGTAAGAAAACCTTAAGGAAATTCTTTACTTTGAAAGGAAATACCAATTCAGATTCACAGGAAGGACAGAAGAGGACCAAACAAGGTAAACATGAGGGTAAATATTAATATTCAAGACTATGTATCTTTTCTGTTCTAAAATTCTATAAAATTCTGTTTTAAAATTCAACAACTGAAAACAATTTATTTATAGATTTATAACATACATAGAGGCAATACAGAGTATAATATACATGAAAATAAGACCACAATATATATGAAAATAAGAATGTGACACACAAGGAAAGCAAGAGCATTAATGGGGTAAATGTAAACTAAATATAAAATTGCAAAGTGCCTATAACTTAACTAAGTAATTCAATATTAATTCTAAGTATACTGATATAATTTTAAGACAGATCCATATTAGAAACTGCCAGAGTAACCCCTAAAAAAAATAAAGAAAAGAAAACACATATAGGTAGAAAGCCAGAGGAATTAAGATAGAATACTTTTAAAAAAACTGACAAAGGAAAGAAGGAAAGAAAGCACACAGAAACAACAACAAAACAGATGAAAAAACAAAAAATCAAATAGCAAAATAGATCCAAGCACAACCATATCAATAATTACATTAACTGTAATGAACTAAAAACTATCAAACTGTAGAGATTGTCAGATGGATAATACAGTAAGAAATCAAGATATCAAAAAAAATGTTTTTTTTTAACCTAGAGATTCACTTTAAATACAAAGACACAGACTGACACTAAAAGGTTGAAAAAAGAGGTAACATGCAAACAGTAAGCATAAAAATGCTGCTGTGATTATGTTAATATCAGAAAACAAAGAGGGAAACTTTATAATGATGAATGGGTCTATATATCAGGAAAGTATCAAGATGACAGATACATTACAAAAAATATATATACCTCATAATAGAGCATCAAAACATATGAAACAAAACTGACAAAATTAAGGAGAAAAATAGACAAATTCACAATCATGTTGGAGACTAAATGATCACTCTCAACAAGTAATAAATAAAACCACTAGAACAAAAAACAATAAACAGTAAAAATACAGAATATCCAAAGGACACTATCAACCACACTAACTTATTTGAAATTTATAAAACAAAAACATATTCTTTTTAAGTGTAAATGATACATTATACCATAACACACATCTAATATATTTTCTAAATACAATGGCATTAAATGAGAAATCAATAAAAATAAAGATATTTGCAAAATCCCCAACTACTATGAAATTAAACACATTAAACAATCTAAGACCCAAAAGGAAATAATAAGAAACTAAATGATATGAAAATGCAACGTAGGACAGGGCACGGTGCCTCACACCTGTAATCCTAGCACTCTGGGAGGCTGAGACGGGAGGATCGTTTGAGCTCAGGAGTTCAAGACCAGCCTGAGCAAGAGTGAGATCCTGTCTCTACTAAAAAAAACCAGAAAGAAATTAGCTGGACAACTGAAAATATATAGAAAAAATTAGCCAGGCATGGTGGCGCATGCCTGTAGTCCCAGCTACTCAGGAGGCTGAGGCAGGAGGATTGCTCGAGCCCAGGAGTTTGAGGTTGCTGTGAGCTAGGCTGACAACACGGCACTCTAGCCTGGATAACAGAGTGAGACTCTGTCTCAAAAAAAAAAAAAAAAGAAAATGCAATGTATAAAAATTTGTGGCTTGCAGTGCTTAGAGGAAAATTTATATCATTAAATGCTTATAAAGGACAAGAAGGAAAAATCTATAATCATTAATCTAGGCTATGAATTATGATTTTTATGGATCATAACCTGACTGATACAATTCATCTAGTATTACACACTACAGGTAGTCTCCTGGATAGATTTTATTTTTCAGAAATAAAATTGGTAATTATTTAAATAATGATTAACTGCATTTATAAGACAGTCATGATAACTAGCACTATTCCTATCAGACTTTGTGCTAAATGATTTGCATTCATTAATAATCTTCACAATAATCCTATGAGGTAAGTACTAGCGTTAGCTCCATTTTATAGGTGAAAAATCTAAGGTGTTAAAAAACTCGGCAAAGCACCCAATATTAAGTGACAGGCACCAGACTGTCTGACTATAGAGCTTATTATTTCTATGCCACTAGGTGGAGATCAACAAACAAACATATACAAATACATGTATCTTTACATTTTTTTCCTGACAAAACATTATGTCTGAGAAACCTTACCTAATCAGAGACATGTTTATATCTGTTATTACTAAAGGCTTCAGTTTAAAACCATCAAAAAAAATAACAGTTGTATCAAACAGTTTTTAACACTACAAATTTATTTTATTAATAAGTTAGCTAAGCATGTGTTATTCCCCAAAATGATCGGTCTCATTTAGTAAACACTAAGAAAATTTCAAGAGAGCAAAGATATTAGCTTTGTAGTTTTTTTGGTTTTTTGTTTTGTTTTGTTTGGTAATTAAACAAATAACAAGAACGAATCTGAAAGGTTGGGGTACGGCACTTCAGCAATTACTAACACAAAAGACCTGGTTGCTCACTCCTTGAACATCTCTCCAAGGAAACTTGAAACCATGATTGAGGCTTGGTCAATTATCAGTAATGTGACCCTTGGAAGATCACATGAGTGATTAATAATTTTCTTATATACACCTTCAACAGCTGACTGTGCCATACTGGTTCATTAGGATTGCTTTGTACAAATATCAATATAGATTATGTACACTTGGGTTTCATTGTTGGGGCCCGGAGTTTCCAGTGCCACGACTAGTTACATAAAAAATGTGGCTATGTGACTAGCCCTCCAGAAAACTTCAGACCCTGAGTCTCTATCAGGCTTCTCTGGGCAGAGACTCTTAGCACATGTCCTAGAGGTTAATATGCCAGAGAAAAAGCAAATCCTGTGTGATCCCAGACAAAGGAGGACTTGGAAGCTTGTGCCTGACTTCTCTGAACTCTACTCACTGCATATTTTTTTTCCTGTCAACCGTGAGTATAACCTGCTCTTTCTGAGACTTATGAGTCGTTCTAGCAAATCAGCAAACTTCAAGTAATCTTCAGTCCTTTAAAATAACAATATAACTACAGATAACAACATAAAGAATTCCGTACTGTTTTATAATATGTACTGATAATTTTAATAAATGAATAAATGCATTCACTATATAAAATATATTAGCAATCATTATATAAAATTATACATATGAATAAAATATACAATAATTCATTATACAAATATATTAATAAATATTTATTTGGGGGACAGAAAAATCTTCAAAGAATAGAAAAAGAATATTTTACATATGTAATTATTTCCTAATTAGCTATGGCTAAACAACAATCATTTCCACACTAGACATCTAGATTTCTTCTAATCTAAATAGCCTTAAAATGTTATGAAATACAACTAAGTAGCCTTGGTAAAGAAAAAAGATGTTAGCCAACGGTGTTTAACACATTCACTGCCATGTGAGTTGTGTTTAACTCACGCTAGTTTTGAGCCTGGGGCTTTGAGAAGCATATGTAACTCACATGTCTCTTCTCACCTTGGGAGCCTCGAGAACTATTTTTCAAGTTGCATATAACTCACGCATAGAAAACAATAAAAAATAACAAATTTTTCATTGAATTAGAAAGGAATGTTTTGTTTTTGAAGTTTTTATTCTATTTTCGTAATAAAACACTGTGGCCCCAAGGAAAAAAATTTTTTTTCTAGTGTGGCAGTCAATGTGTTAAAAAGTGACAATTCAAAGAATCACATGCTATCTGTTTTCATACTAGTTTCTGCCTGTTAATAAGAGGCATATTAGGGTAAAAAGCTAACAAGAATTGCTTAATATATTTTTTAAAAACCAATAATGTAATATTAATGAAGGTATTCATCACAATGACAAAAATTATATTTGTACCAAAAAATTCAAGCTTACCAGCATGAATTTATAACGAAAGCACAGTTCCATAAGGGTTTCTTATTCCATAATAAAACTCTCCTACTATATTTTTATTCGTATCAATAATAGTACAGTGTAAATTAAAATATTTTAGTTTTTAAAAGCTGTGAAGCTGTAAACTACATGAGGTTTTGGATTTCCTAGAATATAATAAGCAGTTGCGTATAACTAGATTTGGGATTTTAAAAAATTTTTCTTAAATTTTAAAAGTGTAACAAACTTTTATATTTATTTTAATTTTACTTATGTATTTATATCACATACACTATATTTCTGCTAAAAAGCTCTATAGACAGTACAGTCTAATAGAACTTTTGGCAATGATGAAAATATTCTATATCTGCGCTGTCCAAAATGGTAGTCACTAGTCAGATGTGGCTATTGAGACTTGAAATGGGGTTACTATGATGAGCAACTAAAATTTTAATTCAATTTTAATTTTATTTATTTATTAATTTATTTAATTTTTTAGAGTCAGGGTCTCCCTCTGTTGACCAGGTTGGAGTGCAATGGCTCAATCATAGCTCAAACTCCTGGGCTCAAGTGATTCTCCTATCTCAACCTCCCATAGCTTAGGACTACAGGTATGTGCCACTACACCCAGCTAATATTTTACATATTTTTGTACAGATGGGGTTTCACTATGTTGCCCAGGCTGGTCTGAATTCCTGACCTCAAGTGGTCCTTCCACCTCAGTCTCCCAAAGCACTGGGATTATAGGTGTGAGCCACCATACCCAGCAAAAATGTATCATTTTGAAGAAAAATAGCTATAATCAAAGATTATTATGCCCTTGTTTTAAAATCTACATCCATATCATGCATGATATACTTAAGACTTTTTGTTTTTCCGGGAATAATATGAGTTTCTTAAAATAATTAAGAGGAAAGAAAGAAAATAAAACTATCAATAGTCTAATGACTTTGCTATAAATCTAATAAACCTAAAGCAAGAACAAAGAAGAACACTTAATACAGGGAAAAAGTAGTTACTCCATTACTAGGTAGATAAGATTTAATATGAAAAAGTATCAAGACTGGCATAGTGCTAATAAGCTATCAGAAAAACAAAAAACTTCTTCCCAAATGATATATCTGATCACCTTTAAGGAAACTAAAATAGTGGTAAAGAAGAGGTGGGGCAGTATAAGTGAAGGTAAACACCAGTCAGACCTTCTCAAAGAGGTAGACCTGGAAGAAATTCCATGTGTTTTCCTTTTGCAGATAATCTTTATAGTAAATAAAGAAATGACTGGACTATCAATTATATAATCCAACCAGTTAGTTAATATAATAAATATAACATTATCTCTAACAGAACCACTAAGCAAAAAAATCTTAATTCTTGTCAAATATTACAAAGAGGCTGTGAAAAACTGGACAGTTGTAAAAAAAAAAAACCAGACATATAACAATTTTCACTGTATCTAAGAATAATGACGGAAATCCATTCTGCTGTGAGCTATAATTAGGATTAGAATTTTTAAGAAAAAAATCTTACCTGTGATGTGCTATCAGCTGCTTTCTTGTTAACAGAAGCATCTATTGTTTTGTTTGTCTGGTTTTCTAAGAAGTGAAAAAAAAAGACCCATTTTTTAAAACATCTATAAAATGTAAAAGGTTAGGTTGCTTTACATATAATAATTCATATAATTTTCCCCAACTGTTTTTCTGTCAACATGTCACATGGGTAAATGAACTCTTTCATAGATCACTGCGCTACAGTATTTTTAAGAAGGGCAAATTTACAATATAGATCAAAAAACTTCCCAATGACCTAGCAATTTAAACTCTATTCTAATGAACACCTTGGAGAAATAATTTAAGATACACATAACTCAAACATAACTTAAATATTCTAACATGAGGAAATGGTTAAACAAAATATAATTCCTCCATATTATGGCCCTTTTAAGACATTGAAAAAAATGTATTATGTCAAAAATATTTGTAATAAATTCAGTAGAAACAGTTGCAGTGATTCAGAGAAAATATACTAGCATATTTCTTAGTAGTTCAATCACATGATTTTTCTTTGCTTCTTCATTTTTCAATAAAGCTGTACCGAGTTTGTGGTTAAAAGAAAAAAAGTTACTTCCAACAGAGGACAGAAAATAAACCAAGTATGTTTTGCCCCAATTTCTAAAGGGAGGAAAAGAGAGAAGGTATTAAATTTTAGCAAATGTCTTCTAAGTCTACTGAGGAAATTACTTAGCTTTTCCTCTTTGGTAATGTGGCTTATTATCTGGAGTTTTCTAATGTTGAAACATCCCCTTCCTTACATTCTGGAGATAAAACCTTCTTGGTCAAAATAAGGCATTCCTTTAATTTGCAAATTTTCATAACACATATAGATAGACAAAACTCATAATGTTTTTTTTAAAAAATAGAAGATAAAACTATCTATGTAGCTCCATAGGTGCCTATATAAATCTGAACATCTAAAAAATCACATAGAATATTCAACTGGTAAAAGAGGTATTCCAGGGTAGGGAAATAAAAATGAAGCCCTTCCAATTTTTCCCTACTTGTGCCTGAATTATTTTAATTTTTTTTTGTAAGAAAAATACATTAACACATTATTTACTTTTTCAAAAACACTTAAATTACTTCAATTATTATAAATAAACATGTGTTTGGGCTATGAAGTTCCTGAAAGACTAACACAAAACAAATTCCAGATTACTGATCCTACACAGTGGAGGGTACTAGGATATACTAGTGACATTACCAAAACATCAGTGATTTACTACCAAACTTTCTTATATACAATGTTAAAACACATACATTACATTTTGAAGCACTTTCATTTTCAAATAAAAATAAAAGGTAACTTTACATAAAAAGTATTATGAGAGAGTTTCATTTTTATTTTCTGTGTAACATCCTCTTAAAAAAAATTCCTCAAGATTCAGGAAAGATTTGTACTGCTGAATAAAATGTTAGACATATACATTTTTTAAAAGTAGTATTTTAAAAATATTTTTTATAATTTTCTAAAATTATAAAATAAAGTACTTTTTTAAAATTGTAAAATAAAATTTAAAGTATATTTATTATATGAATTTTGTTACCTAGCATGATTCTTAGACTCAATTGTCTCATAGCACGAGTTAATTATTCACACAACTGTAACAATATTCCTTATTCTAGATTTTCAATTAACATTCTCATCCTTTTATTATACATTTTTTCTTTTTTTTTTTGACAAGGTCTCATTCTGTCACCATGGCTAGAGTGCAGTGGCATCACCATAGCTCACTACAACCTCAAATTCCTGGGCTCAAGCAATCCTCCTGCCTCAGCCTCCTAAGTAGCTGGGACTACAGGCACGCATCACCACGCCTGGCTAATGTTTCTATTTTTTGTAGAGACAGGGTCTCGCTCTTGCTCAGGCTGGTCTTTGAACTCCTGTAATCCTTCCACCACAGCCTTCCAAAGTACTAGGATTATAGGCGTGAACCATGGTGCCCAGCCCCTTGATTCTTAATGTAACATTTTACAGTTTCACTACATTGTTTTTGTTTTCTTCTACTATTATCTACCTTGGATGACTTCTGAAAGGAAAAAGTTATCACTCAATCTATCACTCAACAAAATTGGTCAGGATGCAAAATCAGAAACTGCAGTTTAAAACCCTTATGTCATATGGGCCACATCTCTATCTATCTTGTTATCCTTAAAAGTTATTGTCACTTTTAACCAACACCACATTTTTACCATAGTCATAAAAGTATTTTATAAGAATTAAATTAGCAGTATCTCTTAGTAGGCCTGGAAAATTGTTATAGAAACAAAAATAGAAGGTAAACTCTTGTCCTTGAAGAAACTCAAAGGAAATTATGGTTGAAGAAGTAATTGCTTGTTTAAACTCTAGTTTTCTTATACTCTTGGAATAAGAGATATTTAGTGAAACCTGACAGTATACGCTATATATGAATTATATAAAACTCTCCCCCAAGTCCATTCTTCCTTTAATGTCTAGCTTGGTAAACAGCATTAGCATTTTTAAAAGTCTTAGAAATCTGAGTCCTCTTTGAGTTCTCCATCTCTCTTACCCACACCTAAACTTTTACCAATAAATTGCTAAGTACTGCCAATTCTACCTCCTAAATAACTTTTACATCTTTTACATCTTTTACATGATGATGGTGATCTCACATCTAGCTCACTACAAGAACCTTCAGCTTCCTAACTGTTCTCTCTAACTCCATTCTTACCCCTCCAAACCATTCTCCACACTGCAGCCAGGGTTTATAGATATTAGCTACCCTCCCCCACCCCACAAAAATACTTTAACCCCTATTTCCCCCATTCTTCCATTCATTAGCTCAAACCTTTCCAGATCTCCCATGTCCTCTCAAAAAAACCTGCATATCTTAACACTCATCATATTTGTAATTAATTACTTCTTGAATGGCAATGTTCCCTACTTGATTGTAAGCTTGATGAGAAGAGGGACTATTTTGTATATTTCTGTATGTCTGCAGGACCTTAGAACAATACAGGCATTCACTAGTTCATGAATGAATGAAATTAGCTACAATCTGAGCCCTAAATTTGCAAGCAGCCCCTAGGAGTACATTTACTTTACTATAAACAGAAAATACTGACTTAAAATCCATAAGGATATATTGAAATATAATATTAGGTCATTAAATATGAAATGTTGATTTCAAATGAAAAGTGTAGTTTATTATATCTCAAAGAAGAAGTAGTACAATTAATCAAAGTATCCACCTAAACTATCAACACAGTTTTGCCATCTTAACAGTAGCTTGTTTATGCCAGCAGCAAAGAAGCCTGGAGAGCGAGTGGCAATGAAATCATGAAAGGCATTTTTCACAGATTGTTGAGAACTGAATACTTTTCCTTGCAAGAAGTGGTCCACAGCCTGGAAGAAGTGGCAGTCAGTTGGTGCAAGATCTGGTAAATGTGGTAGATGACAGAGAGTTTCTAAGTCCAGTCTCTATAGTTTGAGCAACATTAATTGTGGGACATGTGGTGGAGCTTTGCCTTGCAAGAGAACTGGTCTGTCTCTATTGACCAATCTCAGGGGCTTAATTGTAAGCATCCTCATCATTTCATCCAACTGATTGCAGTAGATAACTGCTGTAATTGACCAGGTTTCATGAAGCTACAGTGGATAATACCAGAGCTAAACTACCAAACAGAAACCATTAGCTTTTTTGCTGATGAATATTCAGTTTCGCAATATGTTTCAGCACTTCATCTTTGTCCAACCCTTGTGTCCAATGCTTGCGATTGTCAAAAAGAATCCATTTTTCATCACATGGGATAATATGGTGTAGACATGGTTTGCCTTTGTGTCATGACAGCAAAGAAAGAAAGGCTTCAAGACGATTTCTCTTCTGATGCTCATTTAATTCATGTGATCCCCAGTTTCTTTACCTTGCCAATTTGTTTCAAATGGTCCAATATTGTTGGAATAGTAACATAGAACCTTGCTGCTAATTCACACATAGGTTGAGATGGATTTGCTTCCACTACAGCTTTCAGCTCATCATTATGGACCCCGGTCACAGGTCGCCCACATGGCTCATTTGCAAGATCAAAATCACCAGAATGGAACTTCTCAAACCATCGATGTCCTGTGCATTCATCAGCCATATCCTTCCCAAACACTTTGTTGATATTTCGAGCTGTCTGCACAGCATTGGTTCCATGACAGAACTCATATTTGAAAATAACACAAATTTTTGATTTATCTATGGTTTCACAAAAATTGCTCTAAAATAAGAATTTGAAAGATAATCACAAGCCAAACCAGACATTTACAAGAATGAGGATGTACCTTCACAATAAAAATAAAACAAGAAGATGTCAGAGATACCAACTGTCAACCTTAGTACATAAAGAAATCAGACATTTTATACTTAATAAAATGAATGCAGTCTAGTTATAGAGCATATGTTCTCATTAAAAGTAAAGTAAAAATATAAAAATAAAAGTAAATTATACCTGCATAAGTATAGGACTTAGAAAGTTTTAATTATATAACCTAATTACTTTATCACATTAGGGATGTACTACAGTTGGCTTCAACTTTCATATTTACCCAAAATTTGTTAATTGGTTTCAGCTAGGTTTTGGGAAGCTAAAGAGCCAAATGCCTACTTTAACATAATTCATTTATGGCACCCTTGAAATTACAGCTTTTGAATATAATCAAAAAACATGTTTTTATATGATCTCATTTTAATTAACATGAAAACAACATACAAAGATTGCAATTCACATTTATTCATTTTCAAATGTAGGTAAGCATTCTAAATGGAACTTGAAATGATCTCCTTAACATAATTTAAACATTAAAATATATAAATGTGCTAAATATTCATGTTAAAATATAAAATTTCATATTTGAGTATAAAGGTATATTATCACAGAAGTATTAATAGAATGCTGTACTAATTAATGATTGTGAAAACTATTAATTTTATATATAAAAAAGTTAAGAACAGTCAAATTAAACACACTGTTTAATAGTAATAGGTACTATATTACTATTACTAATAGTATGCATATTACTAATAGAATGCATCAACTATATAATTTTGGGAATGATACCCTTTTTGTTCTATCAAATACTCCTAAAAATGTTAAGAGAACAGAATAATGAAATTATAATTCTAATATTTTACAAGTGTTCAGAGTATGAGCATTCATAACATTAAACAAAATAGTCTTTTAAGTTACTCAAGCCATGGTTTTCCAGGAAAAGTTCTATAATTAAGAATAGAACTCATCTTGTGACCATGAATTAAAAACAATGTCAACTTTGCCTCAAAACTTCAAAAGAGGAAAAACTCCAAAATTATATAAAACAATGTCCATCAATAAATCATCTGACATATTAAAAAATACTAAGACTTCAAGAAAAGGAAACTACAGAAAAATGAAGTGTCACCCAAAAATCTTGCTTGTCCACTGACCTCAAGTAAAAGTAAGCATGTCTTACTGTTGCAACATGAAAGTGTCCAAAGAATAATGTGGTAGCAGATAATACTAAGAAACACTGTCCTTCTATTATATAAACAATTAAATTATAAATATTATTAATAATTGCATTTTCATATAAAATCAGTTTATTATATCCCAGATGTTCATTCTATGAGGGTGATATTCAGCTTCAGCCCAATATTTATTTTGATCTGCCACTCATTCACTTTCTTGACAACTCTTTGAAATACCATCGCTATTTTATATGAGAAAACACACTTAGGGAGCTAGCACATTTCTAATGGCTACATGACAAATAAAAAGTAAGGCTTGTGTATCTCACTTACAACAGTAACTTTGTACTTTTGAATCTGTTTCATATACTTCCTGGTCATTTACTACATCAATAGGAAAGATCCTATAGCAATTTCATATACACATGCTATCTACCCATTCTTGCCTGTCTTTCCAAAAGTAGTGGAGATACATGAAGTCAGAAATGAATAACCAAGTTCAAGAATACACACAAATTATGTTTTCTAGGAACAAAGGAAACAGAGTGTAGCAGATTTTAAATACATATACAATTCAAGTTCTCCTTTTTTGCAATATTTCTAAGTAAAATATAAACATAATCATATGTCATATGGGAAAACACAGAAAAAAAAAAGGAAGCAAACATTTTATAGTAAATGAGAGAGGGAAGAACCTATTTTTACACTGTTCAAATTTGGAAGATGTTGAGTACGAATGCACAAAGGATTTTCCCAAATGGGTAAGGAAGATAAGTGCTTTATATTTTTCTCTTATAAGCATATATTATGTAAATTAGATACTTTAAAATATGTTTTATTCAGTTACTCCTGGCAAATGTATCATAGAAGTAATTATGATTCTTGCTACAAAGACAAAATTAAAAAGTCACCAAAATTAGGAAAATTACTAAAAGATAAAATGCAAATGCTAACTTCTCACTCAAAATAAACCCCCTCTCGAACCAGTTTATTCCTATATCCCAGATGTTCATTCTATGAGGGTGATATTCAGCTTCAGCCCAATATTAATTTTGATCTGCCACTCATTTACTTTCTTGACAACTCTTTGAAATACCATTGTTATTTTATATGAGAAAACACACTTAGGGAGTTAGCACATTTCTAATGGCTACATGACAAATAAAAAGTATTTAACCTCATTTTAACATCATTTCTCTTAGGTATCTAAAAAATTACTAAAAACAATCTCAAGGAAATTCTATTTTGTTCTTCAAATAATGCTAGCCACTTAACCAAAAAAAGTTCAGTCATTTAAAGGCCATTAACATGCTTGCATTTCATTATTAAATCTATGCGGTGACTTACCAATTCTT
Source organism: Cheirogaleus medius (assembly GCA_008086735.1). Lineage (NCBI taxonomy): Eukaryota > Metazoa > Chordata > Mammalia > Primates > Cheirogaleidae > Cheirogaleus > Cheirogaleus medius. Next base: position 44,684,210 of record VBSM01002616.1, read on the forward strand.
GGGGTGGCAGTACTGTTCTGTTCTGCAGGAGATGAAGTACTAAATGCAGAAATTGGAATTTTCATCTGTATAGGACCTCGATTATTTGGTGGACTATAGAGTCCTGATGGACCTACTGTGGGTAAAGAAGTCCTTGTGGCTTGTACAATAGAGTGTGCTGTTGGAACAGCCTGTACAGCAAGTGTTGTTCCTAATGGTGCAGCACTGGCAGGAGGGTTCCTCTGAATACTAGGACTGGGCACAGAAGGAACGTTGTTTGGTTTAGTGGGATTTGGCAAGGATGGCAAGGATACTGGATTTTTGGTAAGACCACTCACTGCAGGTGGGCTTTGCACAGAAATGAATTCAACGTTGCCAGATGGTTGATTCGTCACCAAAGTCCCTGGATGGCTTTGTAGTAGCTGAGGCTGGGAGGATACCGCAACGGGTACATGCAAAATCACTGGCAAAGGCTGTAAGGAGATTGTAGGTTGGGGATTTCCACTAGGCACCTGAGCAGTAGCAACTACTGTAGCTGTGTTGGGTGCAGGAAGAACTGTCGTCGTTGTCAGAGAACCTGAGGTCACTGGAGTCTGCAATTTAGGTTGACTACTGACAACTGTTGGAGGAGTGACAAGATTGGTTGAAGATACTATAGAAAAAAAAAACCAAAAGTCTCAATTTAAATGGCTATCTCAATTTATCAGCTAAGATAATACGTTGTATTAAGTACAGTAAAGTCTTTTATAATAAAATTTTTTCCAGATTTAAATTCTGGACATTCTTAAATTCTTAGAAGCATTTTGCTTTGGTATACTTGGTATATAATGAAAACCACACATGATTTATGATTACCATGGAAGACAGCTATCTGGGTATCAAAATAGTCTCCAAAATTTGTTATAATCCTTTCAGAGTAGCTAACTGAAAAAACAATCAAAAATATACTGGAAACTAATTAAGTAAAAATGTATAGATATTTTTGAAACTATACTAAAAACATTATAAATGAATTATAACACCAGCAATATATAAACTCAAATAGTAAATCTAGAAAGAATCAAGACCATTAATGAATAATAGGCAACCTTAATCATCATATTTTATCACTGAGGCCATGTGAAACCTGTGTCTGTGAATGAGTTTTACTGAATTCCCTAGGAGAAGAACTACTGAGGGAAGCTTCCCTCTATTAACACTATCGACATTTTATGTTATGGAAGACAGCACTGAGTGAAGATGAGAGATGAATTAAGAAATGAGGGAGCATATACAAAAGAGCAGAGGAAATTGAAATGCTAGTCCCTAGAGTTTTATAGTAATTTTCCTTCAACTAGTTGTGTTTATTCTTATTGGAACAGTTTTGAAATATAAGACCAAATTTCTTTCTCATTGGTTTATAGTCTTTCCAAAATCACAGGCACACTAGAATAGCAATTCTCAAAATATGGTCCAAGGGGATGCTTAGGGTTTTCTGAGACCCTTTCAGGGAGTTTGCAATGTCAAAACTATTTTCTTAATAACAATGACATCATTTGACTTTTTCAATGAGTGCACATTTGTATTGACGGAGCAAAAGCAATGGTATGCAAAACTTCGGATGCCTTAGTACAAAAATCAAGGTAGTGTAGTGACCAACTGTCACTGCATTCTTCATGCTTACAGTAAAAGACAAAGTCAGTTTCACTTAAGAATGTCCATGATGAAGCAGTAAAAACTATTAATTTTATTATATCTCAAACCTTGAGTAAGAGTTCTTATTATTATTCTGTGTGAACAAACAGTACTTAAAAAACACTACTGCTACATACCAAAGCAGTAGACTCTGCTTGGTTGATTCAAGGAAAAGTGCTTGTGCAATTGAGTTGTAAGCTAAACTAGCATCCTTTTTCAAGGTAGACTATTTTTACTTAAAAGAATGATTTACAGATGTACTGATTATTCACATTAAAGTATTTTACAGATTTTTTCTTAAAAATAAAACAAGTAAGGCAGTCACTTCAAAGAAAAAACCCAACAGTATTTACTGGCAATACTAAAATTCGAGCTTTAAAAACAAACATTAGAACTTTGGGAAAAACTTACATCTGTCATTGGGAGCATGAAATGACAGCTTCCTAAATCCCTAAAGAGTTTTCTGAGAAGAATTGATAGTGAAATTAATGTGATTGAAAAAAATTATTAATGAAATGAGTCAACATTTGGAAGATTTGCATAATTTGAAAGATTTGGAATATTTTTCAAATAATTAATGAATAATATTAGTGAAAGATCCACCCAAGTGCAAAGTATGTAAGTGGATATTAATGGAAGAGTCAGAAAGGTTCATCAGTATGATTTCAGATTCCACTTTGCAACTAGCCTTTAAAGAAACTAATAATTAACGGTATCAAAGAATATCCACAATTATCTATAAGGGCCAGTACTTTGCATCTACATATATATATGAGCCTGGATTTCCTTTATATACTTCAGCCAAATCAACATATTAAAACAGACTGAAAGTGGATATAGATGAGAATCCAGCTAAGCTATCTTAGTTTAAGCAAAATATTAAAGAGATTTTTGAAAATATAAGACAGTAACACTCTTTCCACTGATATTTTTAAGCTTGGAAAATAACAATTCTTTTTCATTAAAAAAGTGTTTTTGTGTTAGATATTATGGGCTTATTATGCTTAAATGAATAAACATTTTAAAAATTCATTTTAATTTCTATTTAATTTTTGTTTCATTTCACTGATAGTAAATATCAATTGATATAACCCACATAAACAAAAGCTCTTTGGGGTTCTTAATAATTTCTTAAGATTGTAAAGGGATCTGGAAACAAGAAAGTTTGAGAAATACTATGATAGAGATTTGAGTATCTATACTGTATTTTCATGCATACTTATCTATAACCCTTAATTTTTTTTTTTTTAAGAGACAGAGTCTCACTATGTTGCCCAGGCTGGATTTGAGTTCCTAGACTCAAGCAATCCTTCCACCTCAGCCTCCTGAATAGCTGGAACTGTAGGTGTGTGCCACTACACCCAGCTCGATTCTGAATTTTTAATAAAATTTTGTACTTAGACCAATGTGCCCAGTTTTTAAATCCATTTCAACCACAAAAGAATGTAAGAAAAGAGAACCAAAGCTTTCAATTCCTAAGAAATGTATTTTAGTGTTTAAAAAAGTTACCTGTATTCATAGGAGTTTGAAAGGATGGTGGTGCACTCTCGCTTACATTTCTTTTGGACTCCAGCATCTGTCTCACTGTGCCTGCATTTCTATGAAATATATATACACACAAATAGTCAATGGTATGCCGCTATGGGGGACACCAATTAATGTATAAATTGATGTATAGAAAAAGCAGTGGCACAAATGGAAAAGGGGTGGATAGACTTGGGTTTTGCAACCCTAAATTGCAAGCAAATGCACTGAGGCATAGCTGGCACACAGACTTCTAAATGGGGGGTCTATGGCATTAGCAAAGAGCCTTGTTCTTTTATTCTAATAACAATACTTACCTTGAAGACCAAACTTAGGCCCTAATATATAGACATTAGCCTTTCTCACCCCTAACAGAAACATTTCTCCATTATTTGAGAGAACACTACCTATGACAAGTGGTTGAAACCTATGTAGTGACCAAAGAAAGCCTTACAATAAAGAAGCAAAATATCCGTAGATGAACAATATAACAAAATAGGAAATATACTTAAGTATATCAAACACTTATCTCTACATAAATATATGATTACATTCCAAGATTCTTCTATAAAATAAAGAAAATCAGAACTCTGTTCTGTTATTTAAAAACTAGACAAACAGACCATTTATAATTCTCACCTGTAAGGCATACTATTATTGCTGTTGACATCATTTACAGACTTTCCTGGTGATAGAGGTGGGTTTGGTGGATTCTGGGGGGGAAAAACATCAAAGTAAAAATAAAACTGAACATGCAAGGAATCTTAAAAAAATATAAAAGACCTTTAAATGCTTTGTCAATATATGATCTGTTACTTTTATAATATAGTAGAAAACATCACCAGCTGAGACAAGAATTTGAATTTTGACATTACCACTGGTTAGTTGTATCTCAAGTAAGTAATTTACTCTGCTGAAAGCAACTGCTTATGATTTGAAAGATGAATAAAATAATTCCTACATCTCAGTGTTCTTATAAAGATTAAATAAGATAAAGAATGTGAAAATGGCTCACATGCTATAAGGGCTCAATAAACATTAATAATATATTAATAAATCTAGAGAATAATTAGACTTATTCATTCAACAAATAGCTAGTGAATGCCTAGTATATAGCAGGCATAACAAGCATGTTAGTACCAGAAATCCAACAAACAAGGTAAGTGGTGTCCAAGGTCACAAATCAAAATTCTCAATCAAAATAATTTATAAAATTTTATTTGAAAACATACTATCTGCCACTATGGGACTTAAATAATTTCATAAAAAGATGTCAAAATTCTAAGCTTCAGTAACAAGTTATTTCACCCTTTTCCCCAAAACCAGGAAATATAGAAATGGAATTTAACACGTATGTATTAATTACCATTATTTAGGCCTCCATCATTAATAATACTAGAATCATTTATTTCTTAAAATGATAAGAATAAATAACATAACTCTACTTAAGATTAAATCAAGTGTAAGAATGATACATATTAAACCAAAAGTGGTTAGTGCTTAGAATTACATCGAGCAGATGCCCCTGATCACTTTTGATGCCTATTGGGCCTCAGAGAACAAAGGCATGACCCTGAGCTTGCTACAGCACCAGAGAAATTGCAGTAATACAGACAGACAGTACAGGGAGTGCAAAAAAATAACCCTGTTTGCTAAAACATCAGAGGCTGCAATACCAAAGATAGACACTATGGGGAGCTCCAGAGTAAAACCAGGCAAACCTCTTCAGATGGGAAATTGTAGCACAAGCCAAAGTCCAAAGATGACACACCTCCAAAATAAGGTTTTAGAGGCCCACAGAATCTCTGGCCAGGATGATTAGTAAAGATCTTTCTGTGTACAAAGACAGTATAAAGAGACTTGGAGAAAGGGCTTGTTTTTTCAAATGGTCAAATTTCAACAAAAGATAACAAGGCATACAAAGAAAAAGGGAAATATGCCCCAATCAGAGAAATAAATCTCTAGAAATCAATCATAAAGAAACAGAGATCTAAGAATTACCCACCACAGAATTCAAAATAACTGTCATTAAAATGCTCAATGAGGTAAAAAAAAAGAACACAGATAGAAAACTAAGTAGAGCTGGGCATGGTGGCTCAGGCCTGTAATCCTAGCACTTTGGGAGGCTGAGGCAGGAGGATTGCTTGAGTCAGGAGTCTGAGGTTGCAGTGAGCTATGATGACACCACTATACTCTAACACGGGCAATATAGCAAAAGCTTGTCTCAAAAAAATTAAAAAGAAAGAAAAAAAGAAAGAAAGAGCTAAGTGAAATAAGAAATCAGGAAAATGGTACATGAATAAAAAGAGAATATCAACAAAGATATAGAAACTATAAAAAAGAATCAAATACAAATTCTGAAGCTAAAGAATATAACGGAAATAAAAATTCTCTGTATGGGATCAAAAGCAGATTGGATCAAGTAGAAGAATATGTCAGCAATTCTGAAGAAAGTCAGTTGAAATTACCAAGCCACCAGAGGAACAAAAAGAAAAAAGAGTGAAGAAAGTCAAAGAAACTCTAAAGGACTTATGGGACACAATAGGCCAACCAATATATATACATGAGGGAAGACAGACAGAAAGGGGCAAGGAGCCCATTTATAGAAATAATTGCTGACTCCTCCCAAACTGGAAGGAGGAGATAAAAAAAATAAATTAAAAAAGCTCAAATAACTATCATCAACACCAAAACACCTACTCTAAGATACATTATAATTAAGCTGTCAGAGTTACAGTTAAATAATCTTAAAAGCAGCAAAAGAAAAGTGATTTATAACATACAAGGGAGTTCCCATAATATTATGAGCAGATTTCTCAGCAGAAACCTTGCAGGCCTGAAGGAGTGAAAAGATATAGTCAAAGTGCTTAATGAAAGAACTGACAATCAAGAATACTGTATCCAGCAATACTGTCCCTCAAAAATGAAGGAGAAATTAAGACTTCACCAGAGAAAGAAAAGATGAAGGAATTCATCATCACCATTCAAGTGTAAATGAAGGCATACTACACAATAACATGACTATACAAAAATGTAAACCTCTCTAGTAAAGGTTAATACAGAGACAAATACAGAATCCTTAATTCTTGTTATATTAGTGCATAAATCACTTTTAATTCTGGTACAGAATTGAAAAGACAAAAGTATTAAAAAACTATTAAAATATGTTAATGAATACACAATATAAAAATGTGGTATGTGGCATCAATAACATCAAGTTAGTACATATATCACCTTTAATTCTGGTATAGAATTTAAAAGACAAAAGCATTAAATATAACTATTAAAATATGTTAATATACAAAATAAAAAATGTGGTATGTGGCATCAATAACATCAGGTTGTGGTAAGACAGATGTAAAGTGGTAGAGCTCTGGTATGTGATTAAAGTTAAGTTATTAACAGATTAAAACAGATACAAATATATCTATATTTATATAGTTATAACTTCAAGATGCAAAGGGATCAAGAGAGAAACAAAATAACAAAAAAAAAAAGCCAAAATGAGAATACTAAGTCTCTTCCAATCAGTAATTACTTTAAATGCAAATGGATGAAGCTACCCAATCAAAACATAGATT
>VBSM01002616.1:44690977-44708527 GCA_008086735.1 Cheirogaleus medius
AAAAAAAAAAAAAAAAAAACCCCAAGATCCAACCATATGCTGTCCATAAGAGACTCACTTTAGATTAAAGACACACAGAGAATGAAAGGGAAAGGATGGAAAAGATATTTCGGGCAACTGGTAATGAAGAGAGTAACAGTGGCCATATTTATGTAAGACAAAACAGATTTTAAGTCAAAAACTACATTGTCTAAAGAGACAATGAAGGACATTACATAATGATAAAAGAGTCAATTCACTAAACATAACAATTATAAATATATATACACCTAACATCAGAGCCTTCAATGTGAAGCAAACATTGAAACTGAAGGGAGAAATAGCAACAAAATAACTTTTTCTTTGTGATTCAGTCTTGGTAGGTTGTATGTTTTTTAGGACTTTTATCAATTTCTTCCTATTAAAAATTTTTTGGTGGGTTTTTTTGTGTGTGTTTTGTTTCATTTTGTTTATGGGACAGAGTCTCACTCTGTTGCTCAAGCTGGAGCGCAGTGGCATCATGATAGCTCACTGCAACCTCAAACTCCTGGACTCAAGTAGAAACTTACATATACCACTTTCAATAATGAATAGAACACCAGACAGACGATCAATAAGGAAACAGAGGACTTGAACAACACTGTAGAACAACTGGACCTAACAGACATATATAATACTCTATCAACAGCAGGATACACATTCTTCTCAAGTGCACATGGGACATTGTCATGGATAGATCGTATGTCACAACACAAGTCTTAACAAATTTAGGAAGAATAAAATCATATCAAATATCTTTTCTGATCATAATAAAATGAAACTTGAAATAAACAAAAGGAAAACAAGAAAAGTCACAAATATGTGGAAATTAAATAACATGCTCTTTTAAAAAATCAATGGATTATAGGGGAATCCACAAGGGAAATTACAAAATATCTTCAGATAAACGAAAATTAAAATATAATAACCAAAACTTAAGCAGTGTAAGAAGGAAGTTTATAGTAAACACCTTACAAAAAGAAAGATTTCGAATCAATAACCTAACTTTATGCCTCAACCAGAAAAAGAAGAACAAACTAAACCCAAAGTCAGCAGGAGGAAAGAAAGAATGAAAATTAGGGCAGAAATAAATAAAATAGAGAATAGAAAAATAGAAAAAAAAAATCAACATAACTAAGAGTTGGTTTTTGAAAAGATCAATAAAATTAACAAACCCTTTAGCTAGACTAAAAAAGCCAGAGAGCAGACTCAAATAAAGAAAATAAGAAATGAAAAAGAAGTCATTAGACTGATGCCATAGAAATGGAAAGGATTATACAAAACTACAGAACAACTATATGCCAGCAAATTGAATAAATTATAAACATGGAAGAAATAGGCTGGATGTGGTGGTTCACATCTATAGTCTGCTTAGCACTTTGGGAAGCTGAGGCAAGAGGATCGCTTGAGGCCAGGAGTTCAAGACCAGCATGGGCAACATAGTGAGACCCCATCTCTACCAAAAAAAAAAAAAATTTAAAAATTAGCTGGGTGTGATGGCATGCACCTGTAATCCCAGCTACTCAGAAAGCTTAAGCCCGGGAGTTTAAGGTTGCAGTGAGCTATCATGATGCCACTGCACTCCAGCTTGGGCAACACAGTGAGACTCTGTCTCAAAAAAAAAAAAAAAAAATTTAAAAAGAGGAAATAGATAAAATTCCTAAAAACATATAACCTATCAAGACTGAATCACAAAGAAAAAAAAAAGAACAAATCTATAACTAGTAAGGAGATTTAATTAGTAATAAAAACCTCCTAACAAATAAAAGCCCAGGACCAGATGGCTTCACTGGAAAATCCTGCCAAATTATTCCTTAAATAAGGAATAATTAACAAAAATTATTCTCAAACTCTTCTGAGAGGGAATGCTTCCAAACTCATTAGGCAATCATTATCCTGATACCAAAGCCCGACAAAGACACTAAAAGAAAACTATAAACCAATATCCCTGATACATATTGATATAAAAATCTTCAAGAAAATATTCACAAACCAAATTCAAAAGCATGTTAAAAAGATTATATATCGCAACCAAATGGGTTTATCCATGGAATGCAAGGATGGTCTGACATGAAAATCAGCGTAACAATAAGATGTTAACAGAATGAAGGACAAAACCCACAAGATCACCTCAATTGATGCAGAAAAAGGATTTGACAAAATTCAACAATTTTTCATGATAAAAACACTCATCAAAAAAGAAATGGAAGGAAACTAAGTCAATTTAATAAAGGCCACTCATGAAAAACCTATAGTTAACATCATATTCAATGGCAAAAAACTGAAAGCTTTCTAAGATCAGGAACAAAGCAAGCATGCTCATTCTTGCCACTTCTATTCAATATAGTACTGGAAGTTCAAGCCAGAACAATCATGCAAGAAAAATAAAAGGCATCCAAATCAGAAATGAAGAAGTATAATTATCACTGTTCACAGATGATATTATCTGAAATGGAAAAAACCCTAAAGATTCCACACACAAAAAAATCTGTTCAAACTAATAAGCAAATTAAGCAAAGTTGCATGATGAAAAAAATCAACCTACAAAAATCAGTTGCATTATTTATATACTGGCAATGAACAATATGAAAAAGAAATTAAGAAAACAATTCAACTTATAATAGCAGCAAAAAGAATAAAATATTTAGGAATAAGCTTAACCAAGGAAGAAAAAGAATTGTACAATGCAAACTACAAAACATTGCTGGAAAAAACGTAAGGACACAAATAAATGGAAAGACATCCGGTAGTTTATGGATTAGAAGACAATACTGTTAAAATATCTATATTACCCAAAACGATCTGCAGATTCAATGCATTTCCCTATCAATATCCCAATGGTATTATTTCTTTTGCAGAAATAAAAAAAATTACAAAATTCATATAGAATCTCACGGGATCCTGAATGGCCAAAACAATCTTTATTTATAAAGAAAAACAAAGTCAGAGGTTCATACTTCCTAGTTTCAAAATATATTATAAAGCTACAGTAATCAAAACAGTGTGGTGCTGGCATAAAGACAAATAAACCAATGGAACAGAATAGAGAGCCCAGGAATAAACTCACATATATGGTCAAATGATCTTCAACAAGATTGTCAGGACCAAACAATAGGAAAAGAACAGCCTCTTTGATAAATGGTGCCACAAAAACTGGATATATACATGAAAAAGAATGAAATTCTTCAACATATACAAAAATTAACTCAAAGTTGATTAAAGATCTAAACATAAGAAATAAAACTAAAATTCTGTAAGGAAACATAGGGAAAAGGCCTCATGAGATTAGATTTGGCAATAATTTTTTGTATAAGACATTAACAGCACAAGCAGCAAAAGCAAAAACAGACAAATGGGACTATATCAAACTTAACAACTTCTGTACATCATAGTAAACATGCCTGCAGAATGTGAAAAACTAATCACAAATCACATATTTGATAAGGGGTTAATATCCAGAATATATAAAAAACACCCACAACTTAACACCACCAAAAACTAAACAGCCTGATTAAAAATGGTCAAAGAACCAGAATAGACATTTCTTCAAAGACAAATGGCCAAACAAGCATATGAAAAGATGTTTGACATCACTAATCTTTAGGTAAATGCAAATCAAAAGCACAAGATATCACCTCACATCCATTGGGATGGTCACTATCAAAAGAACAGAAAATAAGTGCTGACAAGGATGTAGAGAAATTGGAACCCTTGAGCACTGCTGGTATGAATCGAAAATAGTGCAGCCTATATGGAAAACAGTATGGGGGCTTCCTCAAATATCTAAAAGTAGAATTACCATATAATCCAGTAATCCCTCTTCTGGGTATATATCGAAAAATAATTGAAAACAAGATCTTGAAGAGGTATCTGCACACCCACATTCACTGTATTATTCAAAATGGCCGAAAGAAGATAGCAGCCCAAATGTTCACTGACAGATAAAAGATGAAAAAGTTCTAGAGATCTGTTACACAAAATGTGAATATAGTCAATACTACTTAACTAACTGTACACTTAAAAATATTTAATAAAGTAAATTTTATGTTATGTGTTTTCACAATTAAAGACAAAAACAATTCTTAAAATTAAAAAGAAAACTATCCGTTTCCTTCTTGCCTCCCTTATAAAAAAAAGAAAGAGAAAAATAAATAAATAAATAAATAAAATAAAATAAAAAAGAAAAAGAAAACTATAGTGTACAATTTAGATTTAATCCAAAATTTAAGTGGGAATCAATTAAGTGACTGATTTTCACAGAGACAGAACAAGTATAAAAAATGTCTTGACTATTATTTTATAGAAAGAACTAGAAAGGCAGTGATAACAGTCATCAATCAGTATAATAGATTAGATTATGAATGTGGTCTTAGTAGCAATCAGCCTATGAGGGTTTTCTGTCCTTATAGAAATTAAAATAGAAAATATTTTAAGACAAGTCTGAATAGTTGGGTTTGTTTTAACTGGTTAATAAAGGATCAAGGAGCAATCTAAATAAAAGAAAAGCACCTAAAGTCATCCTGGTTTGGTTGTTTGTTTTTATAAGGGGGAGAACCAAAGAGCTAAACATTCTATATCCTTCCTATTTTTAAAACCCTAGCAAGAAACAAGTGTAAAATTATAGTGAATACCATAATTAGAGGGCAAAGAGTTCAGACAAAATAAAGAATTTAAATCATCATAAACAAACATGAGGCAGTGCAATAACTGACAATTAAAATGGTTATACGTAATGAAGTATACTCCATATGCATGGAGTGCATTCCACACATATAAGTCACCTTTGTAGAAATTAAGAAATGAAAGAAAAAAATCCTTGGACTTTCTAAAACTCTGACTGGAAAGGAGAAAAATATTAACAAGAATAGGTAGAAAGATGGCATTAACCACAAGCTAATAAAGAAAGGCACAAAATTTGAAAGATTCAAGACCACTTTAACATTTTTCTTTAAGTACCACGCATCCTAACTGATCAAGTTAATCATTTCCAATCTTAAGGAATTATAATATATAGTATTTGTTCCTTGTTTCACTACTACTTCTAGTTCTCCAAAATGGAAACTCTTCAGGGACTGCAATACTTTCATCTTTCTTCCTTAGAGTGTTTGCCTAATAGACAAGAAGAATTGGAAAGTAGTTTCGAGAACAAACTTGACATGCACTAAAACTGAAAAGTACACAGTGGGCTGGACACTGCTTAGTTCTGACAGAAATGAAAGGGAAAAAAAGTGGAAATCCATACTGTACAAAACAAATGGAAAAGTTGCAAAGACAAATGTTTGGTTCAGACAAAGCAAAATTAGATTTTTTTAAATAAAAGGTTTTCATCCATATTCTAATATAAAAAATAAAATAGCTTTTACATTATAACAAAGAAACAAAACTAAGAAATGGAGTTTGGAGACAGACAGTTAATTACATCAATTAAGAAGACTATAATGAAAAAAATCTTTGAGTCTAACCAAACAAAAAAGTTTAATGAGATTAGTCTTTACAGAACAAAGACAAAAAACAAGTATCAGTTGGCTTAAAAAGTCAAAGCTTAAAAAGTAAAAAAAAAAAAAAAAAAAAAAAGAGATAGAGAACAGATTAGTGAGGGTAAAACCATAAAAGGGTAACATGAGGGGGTCCATTTATGGTGACAAAACAGTTCTATACGTTAACTGTGGCGGGTAGGGGCTACATAAATCTATACACATGATCAAATTACATAGAACTAGACACACACACACAGACAAGCATGCACACACATATATAATGAATTCACATAAAAACTAGTGAAAACTGATAAGAACTATAAACTACTTAACAAAGTTGTATCAAGTTTTTGGTTTTGATATTGTACTACACTGATACAAGCCTTAACCATTGAGACAAACTAGGTAAAGAGTTTATAGGATTATGTCTATGTGCAATTGTTGCAACTTCCCGTGAGTCTATAATTACTTTAAACTAAAATTTCTTTTAAGAAGTAGATATGAAAATACATCAATATGAAAAAAATCTCTAGGAATAATAACTACTGAAATTATTATTGTTATTGGCAATTACTATGTGCCAGACAATGGAGCTAAAAAGACAAAGAAATGTAACTTCCTCAAAAAAATTCAAGAGGAAAAGCAAAGAAATCCAACTTAAAACTATAACGCAAGATACAAGTGCTATGTTAAAAAATGAATGAATAATAAAAAAAAAATAGAAGAATGACAAGATAATAAATAAAGGAAACAACAACAACAAAAAAGCAAATTTGTTAAAAGAAGACAATTTATGCTGTGATATTTGGACTCAATTCGATATACTAAAAAACATTTGCAGTGTTTAAGGCAATAAAGTGACTTACAATTACAATTACTTACATTACAATTAGAGAGCATAACAGAGGACTGACTACAGGGGAAGAAAAGAGGCTAAGAATATGAATACTACAAGCTGTGAAATACTGAAATACCTTGAGGAAAATCAGAGACTAGACTAGGAAAACTGGCAAAAATATAAAAGAAACAAGGTAAAACAAATCCCCAAAACATAATTTTATAGATGGATAGAAAATACAGCTTTGAGAATACCATAACATAAAATAACTAATATAAATGTTGCAATATGAGAATAGTAAGTGAGAATTAATTAGTTCTAGAGCTGCAGATCTAGAAATAACATATAGGAGTACATAGTATAAAAGCAAACTTAAGACTTGTAATAAAGAAAGAGTTTCCTTCTAATCCAGCATTTCCTAAGATTACCACATAGAGCTAAATATTAACTATGCAAGAATAGAAATTCTTACTTCTTGTCTTTTCTTAAGATCTTCTTTGGCTGCTCCAAACCGTTTGGTTAACCTGGCTATCTTGGCCTGAAAAAAACAAAAAAAGAAAGAAATGGAAATCAAGTGGCAATATAACATTAAAAAATAAACCATGTACACATAACAAGAAACCCACAGATAACAGGATCCTCAGAATATAAGAGTAAAGAAAATAAGTTAAGCAGGTTATAAATTATATACTTGGAAAATACAGAAAATCTTAATGAAAACTTAAGTGGCCCCTGAATTCAATATCTAGATGTAAACACTCTTAACTAGGTTAGCTGGTTTCCTCCTAGAACTGTGGGTGCTGCTGATATTATCAGTACATTCCTGAGCTTGTGTTTTGTGTTATTTTTTAAAATAGTTGTAACCACACTTCATTTTCTTACTGAAATTATAAAGTGGGCATATCTGTAAATCATAAAAGCTCCCTTGCCACTACTACTTATGGATGTAGGCACAATACAAGTGCAGAGGCATGCTCATATATTACTTTTTGAAATATTTAATTTCATATTCTGTTAATTTCTAACAATCTGATAAAAATGTTAACCTGTTGGTATGAACATTTGTCACTGAAATTATTAATCATTTGTGCTGCTTATATAAAGTGCCTGATCACATATTTTGCCCAAATATATATTCAAAGGAAAATTGAAAATAAATAAAAAGTAGAATAAAAAGAAAAAGAAAGAATTATTATCATATTATCACATGAATATTTGGTTGTATTTCCTTTCAGTCTTTTATTAAGGTATAGATGTGATATTCAACTGTTTCAGTTGTTATTGCTGCAGCTACCATTTTAAATATATTTTCAAGAATATTAAAGTAAACTTTTCAGTGTGTTCATAGGCCTGCCTAACAAAGAGCTCTGCCATAGAATTTCTTTTATTCAATATAAAGGCATTCATTTCACAAAAATGAGAAAAAGGTATCACTTACTTTTAAAGTTTCTTTCAGAAATCAGTCACTTCTAAAGGAGACCTCAGATCTTATAATCTATGTTAAGTCCAATAATATGGCCTAGGCAATCAGTCACCTATGACTCTCAAGGATGAAGATTTTCCTCAGGACTTAATTATTTATGCATATCTTTTGTTTTTTCATTTTTTGTTATTTTCTTTGTCTTATATTTATACATGTCTTTAAGGGCCAAGGATATACAGTATAATTTCATATTCCTGAATATGGGTTTACCTTCATGGTGACTAAATGTCTTTCTTATTTTCTTCAGTCAGATTATCTAGGTATCTATAAATTGTATAGTATGTATAGTATCATTATTATTTTATTATTAAAAGTGAAAATTAAAAAAATCATTTTGTGTATGTTAAGTATATGGAAAAAGGTCTAGAAAGATACATTCCAAAGTTAAAAGCGATTACCTCTGGAGGCCAAGATTGAAAGGAAGTGGGGGAGAAGGTAAACAGAAGGACTTTACTTTCACGTCATATACATTTGTAGTATTCAAATATTTTTTAAAAGAATTATCACTTAGAAAAAACTAAACCAACAGCAAAAAACTAAACTCAAAATGTGGACATTTACTGTCTTCTGACATTTAATATTATAAAAAAATCAAAGAGCAGCCTTTTTTTAGTTTTACATAGGAAACTGTACAATTTTTATTATAACTGAAAATATCTACCATAATGTGTCTAAGAGTAGGTCTCCAGTTTGGCAAGTATTCTGTGAGACTTTTTAAAAACGCATAAACATGTCTTTTTTTAAGTTCAGAAAAGTAATATTCTATTTTGCCTTTGGTTACTACTTCTATTTCCTTTATTCTTGGTTTCTTCCTTAGGTATATGTATAATTTCTTATGTAATGGAACAATGGTAGCTGTTTAAATATAAATCACATAAATTGTTGGGAATCAGAAACATTGGGCCTTGTTTAGCCAAAATGGATAAACCAACAATTTCTTTGCATATGTACTGTGAGATTTCCTAGGAAATAACTGTTTAAAACAAGTTAATCTTGAATCAAGTCTGGCCTAATAACAAAATATTAGTAGCCAATAAAGTAAGTGAATAAACTGACACATGTTATCTGTTATTCAAAACTATCTTCTGTAGTAGGCTGCTATAGATTTACTTCATTGGGGGGAGAATAAGTAGAGAGAGATTGAAAGAAAAAGTAAAATAGCTATTGTCAGTTAAAACTACTTAAAAGTGCATTTTCTAAGTCATAAACAATGGAATATTGTATTCTAAGGTGTGTTCACAGCTTTTCTATTTCCTTAAAAAATCCATTTGAAATTTTAAGTATTCTGAATTTGTACTGTATAGTGATTTGAAAAGAATCAAGTTCTCCTGTCTAGGAACATGGTATATCATTGGTGACTCATGTTTTCTTTTTTTGTCCTTTTCTTCATAAGCATCTTAAAAATTTCTTTTTAGGTTTATTCTTAAGTAACTGACTTACTTTTAAATAACTACCATTATGTGAAGAAACCTTTTTCGCATTATATTTTCTAATTGGTTATTGATGTATAAGAAAGCTACTAGAGTATGTTATTCTTATATGAGGCAGTTGGTAAATTTCCTTCTTCGTTCAGCAGTTTGTCAAGTTAATTCTACTGGGTTCTCATTTACCAATCATTACCCATTTTTTTTTCTGTCTCATATTGCCCAAAACTGTCACCGATGCTCTAACCAGCAGAACTTATTAATAGGCATTGTCTAATTCTCAACTTTAATGGAAATATTTGCAATGATCCACAATTAAATATAATATTTACAAGTGGTTTCTGATAGCTACCCTTTATAAGGTTCAAGGCATTTCCCTCCTATTTTTTCCATGAATGGCTAGTGAATTTTAACAATCCTTACTTGGCATCTACTAAGGCAATCATACTATTTTTCACCTTTTCGCTGTTAGCATAGTCAAATATAATTATTAATACTGAACCAGCCTTACATTCATGAGAGGAATCCATGTTCGGGAGTAAAACTGGACTATGTTTTCTTCTTGTGCTATAGAACTTCACAGTAAAGCTTGCTTCATAAAATGAAGCCTCATCTTTCTGAATACACTGGACCATTATATATGAGATATGAATTGTCTGTTCCTCACAGATTTGTCAAAATTTTCTGCCAAAGCTTTCTGGGCCCAGTGACTTCTTCGGAAATAGATCTTTGACCATAATTTTAATAGAGGTACTCAAAATTTTAGGTTTTCTACTTCTTTTTTAGATAAAATAGATTTCATTGGTGTAAGATTGTAACATAAAAATGTTCTTAAAGAATCTCCTCTGGATCTTTACTTGTCTTCTTTTCCAATCCTTGTGTAGTTTATTTGTACTTGTTTCTAGGTGAAAGATTTATTGAACCAACTGAACAATTTGTCTTAGATGTATTCAACTGAAGAATTTGTCCCTGGTACAAACAGTACTAAAACATGAAACTCAAAATATCACATTAGTTAACAGAAAATTGTTCTGATATGTACAATAAAAGAGAAATGAAAGCATTATTTTCAAATTGATAATGCCACATAAATTCAGTCAAATATGAGTTTAATATATCTCAATGAACTCCTCTCATGGTCTTACACTTTGCTTTACATTTGTTCCCATAGGACTGGATGTCCTGAATATTATTATACACAGTCCATCAAAGTGAATGGTAGAATCAGGCTGAACTACATGTTGCAAAATAGGAAGCAATGTTTGGGCAGAATGGTCGCCAACAATTTCCAAATAACCAATAGCTGTACAATGGTTAGTATCTACAATACTAAAAGCCCGTATTTCCTTACCCAGAGCATGACCATAATGATACTTGATTTTGTGGCTAAAACAGGACTCATCAATTTGCAAGTAATGACCGGGACCACCAAGCTGCAACAGATGCAGTTCAAAGAAATGCTTGCATGCTTCACAACAGAAATTATAGATATTGACTACAGGATGGACTGGAATTACAGTAATAGCTGTAGTCACTTTCTCTGTGACTTCCATAGGCCATAAGAATAGAAGATGAAGCCACATGTTAAGGGAAATTTGAAATTTTTGAAAAAAATTCCCTTTCGAAGGAGACCCATGATGACTGGGTACCTATTTCTACAAATAGCGGTCATTGCATTGGCATTGTACCATCCACTGAAAGAGTTGGTGACATGAGGAACATTTAGGAGCCGCCAATAGCAAAAGCTTCCTAGAAGGAAGCTAGGAAACCTTGGTAAATGCCAGACCTATACCTCTCCTCATCCCATTCCTCCAAATTATTGGGGCTGTATCTTTAAGGGGGAGGCTTGGGTACCTGGAAAAGAATCCTAAGTTCCTGGTCAATGGAAAGTGGCATGACGTTCAAATTCTGGAGTTTCACATACTGCGGTTCAAATTCTGATTTCCCCATTTATTAATGGAAATCGATGGCTTTTTGAATGGATTTTTGAAATGTTGACAATAATAGGCTGCAGTATATCTTGAAATAAACTATCCACTGGGAGAGGTGAAATGGAAATTTTCTCAAAAATAAAACCACTAAAAAAAAAATAAGTAAAATTTAAATTGGACCCAAAGGGGTTGATCACAATTAAGGAAATGATCCGTAGGACTGTCAGGACACACATGGACAAACAGTTTAACTGAAGACTTTCACCTGCAGGGAAAAACTGTTCAATTGATCTGATTTATCTACCTTTAATCTTCTCACAAAATAAGAAGCTCTTGCCTTATTCTACAAAAAGGGCTTCATTTTTGTTATTTTTACTAATTCCTTCCATATGCTTGAGGTTTCATTTGTTATTACTATTTTACCCTAGAATAGGAGATGAGCACACAATGTTTCTCTCCCTTTTCTGTTTATGAATAATAAATTTAAGGTTATAAATTTCCCTTTTAATATTGCTTTAGCTTTAACCTACAGGTTTTGCAATTCTTTATGCCATTCTTTAATTATAGCTCTAGTCTAAAGAATTGAGAATTTCCATTTTGTTTCTTCTTTGGAATTATCTGGAAGTATGTTTTAGGGGGAGGCAAGGCCTGGAAGGGGTAGAAAAGCTAACTATTTCTTGGTAATTGCACTACATAGTTGCTACTGAATGAACAAAAAATGACAATTGTTAGCATTTTAGGACTTTCATCATAGGAGTTACTACAGTTCTAATCTGACAATGCAACAAAGACATATAAACCTAAAAATTATACATCCTTCTGCTTAAATGATATAAATCATGTAAATAACTGTTGGGACTTACCTTACAATTTAACATCTCTGAAACAGTTAAAATACATAAAATTTTCACTATTCAGGAAACAACCAATCCCTAAACTATACAGAAAATTATTATCTATAACTAATTCTCTATGTTTAGCACTTTTCATTTGTCATAAAATCTATTAGCTTTAGCCATATATTCCAATATTGAAAATGGTTCCTGCTTTTAAAAACCTTTTTGCTATAGAGAAAAGGAGCTGATTATTAAAACCAGGGTTTAATAAGTCAGGTGAACAAAAGTTATACCAACCCAATAATGATTCAAAACATTAAATGACTTTAAATAATCCCAAACTAGTCCCTTTTAAAAATTAATACATAAAAACAAATAGTTTAAAAATTCATAAAAATCTAACTTCTTTATCTACAGAGAACTCTGCACATTAAACATCACAGCAGAATAGAGAACTTTATGAATTTTGCTCTAAAGTCTATATTACTCAATTCTATTTCTCACCAAATTTTTAAACATACAGTAAATTTTTACACAACAGCAAAATGATAAGTCCTCTAAAAGTCTTTTTTGTAACTAGTGTTAAAAAAAGAGGTCACTAATACTAAAATTAATGATTATGTATGTTAAATTATTTATTCATTAAAGCAAAACATCTAAGCCATACTTGATTATTTTCAAATGTGTTTTAACTTTGAATTTTACAAAATTCTTACTGTCTTTTGCCAGTCAGTCAGATGTAATACACAAATGAATATACATACAAAACAGGAACATGTAGATACAGAGTAGTATACATACATGGTAATATTTTTAAGTAGTTTATTGTTAGTTGAACCTAAAAAATAGTAAATAATTTAACAAAGTATATAATTATTTGCCAAAGTATGTGATATAGACTTTAAATGGTAGAGAACTTGAAAGTAACAATTATCAAAAAATACTGGAATGGAATGAGTGATGTCAGCAAATGATGGCTGAGTAGGGAACTCCAGGGTTCAGTTCCTTCCCAAAGCAATTAATGAGCATGCCAACATTGTCAGAAGCAAGTTTTGCATAACTCTGGAATCCAGTCAAAACTTACAACCACCAGAGGAAGACTTGGGGAGGATGAAACTGCTGCTTTGTGATAAGAGAGCACTGTGGCCTTTTAAATTACCTATTTTTCATTCCCCACACCTAGCTCAGCAACAGCTGTGCGGATGGCAACTGGGACGCCTGGTGCAGGTTCCTAGTGCCAAAGGAAGCAATATAGACTTTATTTCCAAAGAATTGTGGTTGTGAGTATTGGCTGACCTAACCAGTAACTCCTTCAAGGACCAACACAAAGCTGGCCTTTGCTTCGTCAAACTCTGAGCAACTCCCAAGGCCAGGGCAGCTCTCCCTAACAGCTTTTCCCCAAAATATTTATAGGCACAGATGTTGTCTACAGCAGCCTGGAACAAAGGACAAAAATGGAGAAAAGCAATAAACAAAAAGGCCTGGGAAGGAAAAGGATGAGAAAAGAGATATATGGGGGAAAGGGGGTTTGTAAAACTCTTTCACATACCAAGAAATGGAGAAGGCTATACGCGTGACCAGAGTAGGATGCAGAGCTCAGAAAAGGCCTTTAAAGACCCTAAGTTTTCAGGCTCTGGCTGGCCTTCAGATTTAAGGCAGACAAGTAATAAAAGATAAGGCAGGTTGGATAAGGCAAGTTGTAAATGGCCTGGCTAAGCCTTGAAGGAGTACCCCAACACAGAGCCAATCTACAAAGAATGAAAGAACATATTTTTTCTTTTTCTTTTTTTCTTCTTTTGGACCCAAGCATTTAAGGTAACATCTGCTGCCAGCTAGGATAATGAAACACAGGCTTTCCAGTGGACACACATGACAAAAAATATACATACTTTCCAAAACATTAGAAAAGCTAGTTTAGAAAAAAAAGTTACAAAATTAGTCTAGAAAAGCCATTAAACAAACAACAACCCTCAATGAGCAGCAAAACCAAACCCTGGGAAGGGGGAAAAAATCTGATTTCCAGAGTTGCCACATTATAATACAGGTTGAGTATCCCTTAACCTAAATGATTGGGACCAGAAGTGGACCCAGGATTTGGAATTTTTTCCGATTTTGCAATATTTGCAATATGATTACTGATTGAGCATTCCTAGTTTAAAAATCCAAAATCTGAAATGCTCCAGTGAGCAGTTCCTTTTCACATCATGTCAGTGCTCAAAAAGTTTCAGAATTGGAGGCTTCAGATTTTAGATTTTCAGATAAGGGATACTCAACCTATTAATAGTATTTGAAATGTCTAATTTTCAACAACAAAAACAAGAAAAATAGGAAGTATGCAAAGAAACAAGAAAGTATGGCTCATTCACAGGAAAAAAAAGAATTGAAGGAAGCTCAGGCATTGGACTTACTAGATAAAGACAAATGGACTTTTAAATCTGCTCAAAAAAGCTAAATGAAGCCATGGACAAAGAATTTTTTTTAAAAAAATAGAAAAATTAGGTCTCACCAATGGAGAATATGAGTAATAAAAAGAAGTTACAAAAGGAACACAATTACAAATTCTGGAACTAAAAAGTACAATAACTGAAATTCACTAGAAGAGCTCAACAGTACATTTGAGGACAGAGCTGTAAAGAAACAAGAGTTTTGTATGCTATTGAAAATAAGTAGATATTAATTCAAACCTAATTGCTAAAAATTAAAATGTTAAGTGTAATCTCCAGGGTAACCACTAAAGAAAATACTGAAAACATATAGAAAGAGAAGAGGGAATCAAAATGATACACTAGGAAAAATCAATCACAAAAGCAGCAGTAATGGAGGAACTAAGGAACGAAAAAGGTGTAAGACATATAGAAAAAAAATAAAATGGCAGAAGTCTCTCTTTATCAATAACTACTTTAAATGTAAATAGATTAAACACAATAATTAAAAGGCAGAAATTATAAGACTTCATGAAAACTTAAAACTTCTGTGTATCAAAAGACATTATCAAGAAATCGGGCCGGGCACGGTGGCTCACGCCTGTAATCCTAGCACTCTGGGAGGCCCAGGTGGGCGATGGCTCAAGGTCAGGAGTTCGAAACCATCCTGAGCAAGAGGGAGACCCCATCTCTACTATAAATAGGAAAAGAAATTAATTGGCCAACTAAAAACATATATATAAAAAAATTAGCCGGGCATGGTGATGCATGCCTGTAGTCCCAGCTACTCAGGAGGCTGAGGCAGGACTACTTGAGCCCAGGAGTTTGAGGATGCTGTGAGCTAGGCTGACCCCATGGCACTCTAGCTCGGACAACAGAGTGAGACTCTGCCTCAAATAATAATAATAATGATAATGATAATGATAAGTGTTGGTGAGGATGTAGAGAAGTGGAACCCTTGCTGGTGAGAATATAAAATGGTGTAGCCAGGCTGGGCAGGGTGGCTCACACCTGTAATCCCAGCACTTTGGGAGGCTGAGGTGGGAGGATCACTTGAGGCTAGGAGTTCAAGACCAGCCTGGGCAACATTGCAAGACCCCATCACTAAAAAAAAATTAAAAATATAAAGAATAAAACGGTTTAGCCACTCTGGTGGTACACTTTAAAATAGTTATTTTGGTATCTGAATTTTATTTCTATAAAAAACAAAATGTCAAAACAATACAGAAAGAGATGGGAACTAAATTGGGAACTATTTTAAACGATACAATTTAATGACATTTAGTACATTCACAATTTTGTGCAACCACATCTCTATCTAGCTCCCAAATATTTTTGTCAACTCAAAAAGAAACGTTTAAAAAATAGCATGATGAGTGCAGATCATTACGGGTGATTAAATATAGAAAACGATATGAAGTCAAATGTCCATATGAACATTAATAGTACTCTGTAGGACAATGAAGGAACTGGTGGGTATTAAGAAGAGTAGATCAAAAACTAGGAGATTCAAATTAAAAATCAAAAATGAATACTAGATTGACTGGTACACAATTGAGGAACCTGGACTACACAGAAGAGAAAGAAGAAAGCAGTATTATAGAAAGATTAGTACAAGGCTATGGAAGGACCAGAAAAAACTTAAAAACTAGTACCAGAGTGGTCATGTAAAAGGTTGTTACTATAATCAAGAAATTGGGTAATGATGGCCTAGGGAAAAGTGAAAAGGATTGAGATAGATTTTTTTTAGAAAATGAAGAAGTTGTAATTTGGCAACTCACTGTGTATGTGAAGTGATTGAGAGGGATCATTTTATAAGAACTCATGAACTCTCAATAAGAGGAGTAATGTGAAGATATTCCCTCAAGAGTTTTCCAAGAATTCAGAAATTGTCACTAAGAGGAACATTTGTAGCAAAGATGTCTGGTTTGGTGTTGGAAAGATTCAGGGTCTGAGACTACAAAAAAACAACCAAGTGTAATGCCTGTTAAATCTTAAGAGAATCTGGTCTTGCACCTTAAGTGAGAATATAGGAGT
Organism: Cheirogaleus medius; assembly: GCA_008086735.1. Taxonomy (NCBI): domain Eukaryota; kingdom Metazoa; phylum Chordata; class Mammalia; order Primates; family Cheirogaleidae; genus Cheirogaleus; species Cheirogaleus medius. The sequence goes on from VBSM01002616.1 coordinate 44,707,445, forward strand.
CAAAAACTCAGGTTTTAAAAACATGAAATCATAACTGAAGCCATGGGACTGATGAGAAACAATTAATGAAATTATTCTTTTATATATTTAGACATTTTCAGATTTAATTCAAGATTTTTTCGATAGTACTAATAAAATGAAGTTTTAAAATAACCTGCTAAATATGAGAAACAGGGCTAGTTTTACCCTAAATGATGTATAAAAATACAAAGGCCTTATTATTAATAAAGTATCACATCAAACAAAATTAACAGTATGAAATCAAGGAAATAACTTTAGCCTGGGAGATATAATACACCCAATTCTAGTCATACTTGGCTATAATTTTATTCATAACTGAAACAGTGATTTAACTCATGGATCACTTTTCTCTCATTTATAAAATAAGGCTAAAGTGGTTTTACAAATCAGCATCTTTAGACTATGTTCATATTTAAAATAGCCTAATAGAAATGATACTTTTACTTATGACAGAATGAATGTACTGATTCAAATTTCCAGTTTCTTAGTTTTGGAATAAAATAGATTACTATAGCATGTAATTACATGTTCATTTCAGCTAACCAGAAGCTCTGGCACTGTATGTTAATATATAGCTCTATTTAATAAAAAATGAAAAGTAGTAATTAATAAATACGGATTAGTACTAACATCTTTGAAACATAAGGTTCACAAAATGAAGTAGACTAATATAAAAAGATTTCCTCACAGATATTTATTTAGTATTTATTATGGCATGCTAAATGCTAGCCTTTTTTCAGTGATGGAAAAAAAAATTAAGAAACACAAAGTTAGGTACAGTAATTTCTGAGTCTCTATTATAGGTTCAACTGTGTCCCCTAAAAGTTCATAAGTCTGAACCTTTGGTACCTCAGAATGTGACCTTATTTGGAAACAGGGTCATTGCAAAGGTAATTAGTTAAGAAGACTCATACTATAATTAGTCATACTGGAGTAGGGTGAGTCTGTTAATCTGATGGGAGATTTGGGCACATACAGGGATAACTCCATATGAAAATAAAGCATGAGATCAGGCCCGGCACGGTGGCTCACGCCTGTAATCCTAGCACTCTGGGAGGCCGA
>VBSM01002616.1:44717551-44744968 GCA_008086735.1 Cheirogaleus medius
GCCGGGCATGGTGGTGCATGCCTGTAGTCCCAGCTACTCAGGAGTCTGAGGCAGGAAGGTCACTTGAGCCCAGGAGTGTGAGGTTGCTGTGAACTAGGCTGACACCACAGCACTCTAGTCCAGGCAATAGAGTGAGACTCTGCCTCAAAAAAATAAAAAATAAATAAAATAAATAAATAAAGAGAATAGAGTACAGTTTAAGAACCAATTAAACCCACAATACACAAAATTTCCTTCAAAGGAAAAAAAAGACACAAAATAAAAGTTTAGTTACCAGCTAAGAAATTAAATCTATCATTAAACTTACTGTGCTAATAGCATACCATCAGATTAAACTAAAGGCAAATAACCAAAAATAAACCCAACTTTGAGTTTTCAAAGTGTATAATAAGGATGGCTTAATATTCTCTGTACTTAATAGCATTGTGTGGGATGGTCTCCAATACCAAGATTCTGACATAAAGTTAAAATGTATAAACTCATTAAATTGTAAGCTGCAATTTGCTATGACTTTCTCACACACAGGATCATAAGGCTTTTAAAGAACTTGCTCCAGTGTCACATTCTGTATAAATATTATTGAATGAATGGGTGAAGTTCACCCTAAACAGTCATCTATTATCTTTCTAAAATGTAAGTTTTATCATATCATTCTCCTCTGCTTGAAATCTTTCAATGGCTCCCTAGTGCCAAAGCTTTGGCATTGTAACCAAGGTCCTCCATTATATACTTCTCTTGTATCATCAATTATTCATTCAAGTTACAAATATATCCTGGGCATTTACTGTGTGCCATGTACTGTTTTAACGTGATGATGGTGGCTCAGAGCAGGGGTGATAATAGTTATGAACTGAATTCTAGATCTATTCTGAAGATAGTAGCAATAGGATTTCCTGATAGATTGAATATGGGGCATGAAAGGGGGGGGGAGAAAGAATGGTTCTAAGGTTTTGGGCCTGAGCAAATAGGATGCAACTACCATTAAAAGGAAATTAGACTCATTAAAACCCTATATTATACAAATATTGATAGGCAAGGCTTCCCTGACTACATCTTGTGCTCTCTAAAAGTTTATTCTTCTCTACACTCCCAGAATACCAATTAAACATTATCATTGTATTCACAGCCTTGTATTTAATGACCTGTGCCTTAATTCTTGTGTGCATCCTAAGGACAAGTACTAAATTTTATCTTCAAATCTCTAGAACCAAGAAAGGCCTTAACTGTCTCTCTCTCTAAGTTTAGTTGAATGCACTTTGGAAATAAAATGTCATCTTTAAATAAGAAAAAATTTCTACCTCCAAAAGCTGGAATGATATATTAGGGAAGAAATTTTTCTGTGTCTCCTTGCTCTGCCACTGTTTTTGTTTTCTAATCCTTGAACAAAGCAGTGTTTCACGTTAGCAAGGTAACTCCTTTCATAGATATCTAAATCTGAGAGAATGTGATACAACGGGAACAGAAAGGTATTCATGCCAATCTGAGGAAGACTGAGGTTTCATGCAGGAATAATGTTTTTGAATGTGACCATGAAAGCAAAGTAGAATTTTTCTCATTCTCTTTTTCTCTGGGAATAACAAAAGAGATGGGAGAGATATATATTGAACAAATCATGAAGTTTATGTACCTATTACATAAGGAATTTGAATCAACCTAAAAGTAAAAGGGACCTAATGAAAGAGAGGGACAATCAAACAAAAGAATTGGTTATAGGGAGATTAATCGGAAGATGAGGAGAAGAGAGCAGGTTGAGTAGGAAGAATCGAGAGGGCTGAGAAAGCAAATGGGTAAAGTCTTTATTGAATAGATAACCAAGCTTTAAGCTTTCTGGCTTACAACAATGGTGGTATCATTTCCTGGACACAGAATATTAAAGTATAAGATTTCATTGGGAAAATTAATTGAAAATATGATATTTTACACTTAAAACAAAGTAGCAGGCTTTTGGATTCTAAATTATTTGTTCCCTAAGAGACAGCAAGAAAGAACAATTGCTAGGACTCTGATCAATTATGTACTGACTTCACTATCTCAGCATTATGGTGGTCCATTTTATCTCTATTCTCAGACTATAAGGGCCATGTTTTTTACTTATTTTATCTCCCTTTTTAGCACTTAGTACATGTTGTTTCAGAGTGGGTACTTTGTAATTCTGAATTCTATGAAGTTAAGAATCTATGAAATTAGATCCTTCTGTAGAGTTACCACCATTCTCAACAACTAAAAGAAATTTAAAACTTTATAATAATGTTTCATTAAATAATTCATTAAAGTTAATAAAAATCTTAAAAATTTAAATAATATGCTAACCTGGAGAGCACGTTTCATTCTGTGATATAACTTCAGACTCATCTTTTTCACCTGAAATATCCTCTTCATCAGAGAGGACCAAAAAGGCTTCTTTCGGCAAACTCTCACTACTTTCTTGTTTAGATGGTGAACCAAAAGAACCTTCCATTTTCTCTTCCAAATCTGGATTCGTCTCATCAATTGGGAGGAGAGAAGCTTTAGAAAAGCAAGTAAGTTCATCCTCAGCAGGTGCAAGCTTTTCCAAAATAGGAATGATTTCATCTGTTTCCATAGAATCAGTATTGTCTAAGATATTCTCATTTTTGTCATCTTTTATAACACTTTCACTAATGGTTTCTACAGGGTCTGCAGAATTCTCATCTTCATTCTTTTCACCTTGATCAATTTCCATACTGCTTGATATAGCCTCTTCTCTAAGAGCAAGCTCTGTAATAGTATCTTCCTCTACCTTCTTTTCATTTTCAGGAGGTAGATCTGAACAAATAATTGTACCATCTGTTTCTAGAGTTTCTTCATTAGCATCAACATTACTATCAGCTTTATTTTTCTCATCAATTGAGTCCTTACTTTGAATTTGCTCTAACTTTTCATCATGTCCATTTTTTTCAACAAAATCATCATCATTATTGCTACTTGGTTCTACATTGTCAGTTTCAGGAACTGGTTCACAAACTGGTATAGAACTTGGTTCAAAGGTGGGATCAAAGGCTGATTCAGAAGTCAGTTCACCAGAGGCCAGTTCACCAGTGGCCAGATCATCAGAGGCCAGTTCACCAGAGGCAGGATCACCAGAGGCCAGATCACCAGAGGCTGGATCACCAGAGGCTGGATCACCAGAGGCCAGATCACAAGAGGCCGTTGCTTCAGACCCCGAATCAACAGAGGCCAGTGCTCCAGGGGCCAGGTCATCAGAGGCTGGATCATCGCAGGCACAATCACCAGAGACTGGTTCACCAGAGACGAGTTCACCAGAGGTGGCATCACCAGAGGTGGCATCATCCAAGGCAGTATCACCAGAGGTGGCATCACCAGAGTGGGAATCACGAGAGGTGGGATCACCAGGGGAGCAATCACCAGAGGCAGGATCACCAGGGGAGCAATCACTAGAGATGGGATCACCAGAAGTGGCATCACCAGAGGCCAGTACTCCGGAAGCTAGATTTCCAGCAGTCAGATCACCAAGGGCTAGATCTCCAGAAGCTGGTTCAGCAGTCAGTTTAGAGACTGGTTCAGGAGTTACGTTATTAGGAGACAAAGGTTCACAATTTAAATCATCATCCTGCTTGCTTTTTATATTAACATTTAGGATACAGGGTGTTTCTTTCCATTCTGTTTTACCTTCTTCAGGGTCAAAACAAATCTCTTCAATGCCATTTACCTCTTCCTTGTCTTTAATATAATCCATATTTTCCAAAGGTGAGGTTGGGTCCAAATCTCCATTTTCATGGTTGCCATTTAACAGCTTGACATCAGTTTTCAAAAATTCTTCTTTGACCTTGTATACCACTTCAAGTTGTTGACGATCACTCACTCTCATCGTTTTTCGAGCTTTAAAGACTTTTTTCTGAGGTTCTTCTATACTGTCCATTGTGAATCTTTAAAAAAAAAGAGAAAGAGAGTTTAATTACAACAGAAACTATCTAATGGTAGACTCCCAGCAAATTTATCTTATAAGAGAAACAACCAGCATACTTCATGTAATTTTTAAATAAAGACATATAGAAAGCTTAATAATCCTTGCTGTGGATTAATTTTCATATTTATTGGATTTATGTAATACAAAATTGATAATGGCTAGTCTATACTAGTAAATTAATTATTAGGAAATATTAGGGAAAGGGGGACTAATTTTCAGCCAGGCGTGGTGGTTCACACCTGTAATCTTAGCACTTTGGAAGGCTAGGGCAGGAGGATCACTTGAGCCCAGTGAGCTATCTGCTATCCATGTTAATGCCACTGCACTCTAGCTGGGGTAACAGAGCAAGACTCTGTTTAAAAAAAAAAGACTAATTTTCATTCTCAATATTGGAATTCAGAGTATGGGGGAAATGAATAAACAAAAAATGTAGATGAAGTTAAAAAGTACATGAAGGCTGGGTGTGGTGGTGTGCACCTATAGTCCCAGCTATTGGGAGGCTGAAGTGGGAGAACCCTTGAGTCCAGGAGTTGGAAGTTACAGTGAGCTACGATCACACTACTGTATGCTATCCAGGGCAACAGAGTTAGACCTTGTCCAAAAAAAAAAAAAAAAGTACATGAAGAAAAGGAAAAGAAAAATAAAAGTGTAACAATAAAAGCAGTGAAGGAGGAAAAACAGGTATAGACATAAAGGGAAAAAAGAAAAATTAAGGAACAAGTAAGGAAAGATAACATTTACAACCAGGCATATTTAGATTGACAGAATGTAAACATATATTAACAAAACATTACCCAAAAGAAAGTGAAGACTACTCACAATGGCAGAAAATATTTGCAAATCACATATCTGATAAGAGATTTGCATCTAAAATATATAAAAACTGTTATATATAAAATATATGAAAACAGTAATAAAAAACCAATAACCCAATTTTAAAATGGGCAAAGGACTTGAATAGACATTTCCACAAATAGGCCAATAAGGCAAATAGTACATAAGCAATAAACATCCTTAGTCATCGGAGAAATGCAAATCAAAACCACAATAAGATAACGCTTCACACATATCAGGACAGCTATAATCAAAGAGAAGTATGAGTACTGGCAAGGATGTGGAGAAACTGGAACCTTCATAAAAGGCTGGTGGGATTGTAAAGTGGTGCAGCTGCTTTGGAAAAAAGTCAGGAGGTTCCTCAACATATTAAACCTAGAGTTGCCATATGATCCAGATAATACAAACATATGTCGACACAAAAACCCATATACAAATACTCACAGAACACTACTCATAATGGCCCCATAATGGTCCCTGGAAACAACCCAAATGTCCAGCAACTGATAAGTGGATAAATAAAATGTGGTATTATCCATACAATGGAATATCACTCAGCCACAAAAAGAAATGAAGTACTGATACATGCTGCAACATAACTGAACCTTGAAAACATGCTGAGTGAAAGAAGCCAGTAACAAAAGGCCACACATACTGAATGATTCCATTTTTATGAAATGCCCAGAATAGACAAATCCATAGTGACAAAGTAAATTAGCAATTGCCTAGAGTTGGAGGGCTTGGGAGGAAATGAGGGGTGGCTGCTAAAGGATATAGTATTTCTTTATGGAGTAATGAAAATGTTCTAACATTGACTGTGGTGATTGTTCCACAACTGTCAATATGCTAAAAACTACTAAATTGTATACTTTAAATAGGTAAATTATTTGTATGTGATTATATCTCAGTATAAGCTGTTACAAAAAAAGAAGAAAAGGTTTAAAAAATATACTGTAATTTTTGGTTAAGTTTTGCTATAGTTTTATCAATTCTATTTATTTATCAAAGAATGAACTGTTATCTTGGGTGAACTTTCTGAGTTTTACATCTGTTATCTAGTTTCAGTCATTTTCCCTCTAATATTTATTTCTTTTCCCTTACTTTTTTTTGAAAGGGCTTAATTTGCCATCTGTTTCCTTGAGGTTCAAGCTTAATCCTTAGTTTTTAATCTTTCCTCTTTTGGAATGTATGCATATAAAGCTATAAATTTCCCTCTAAGAGCTGCTTTAGTTGCATCTCACATTTTAATGTATCACATTTTCATCATTATTCTGTTAAAATAGTTTCAAATTTCCACTGTGATTTCCTCTTTTATCTGTGAGTTATTTAGAAGTGTTTCTTAAAAAGATAATACATTATGACCAAGGGAAGCTCATTTAAAAAAAGAAGGTTGGTTTCACATTCAAAAATCAAGCAATGTCTATCATGAGCATGTCATGAAGCATTTTGGCTTTATTTCATCCCCACCAAAGTGTCCAACTGGTAAATTTTGCCTAAACTGAATGAATGTCTAATACCAGGTTGTTATTGGCTAAAATGTGCAGCTTCCCCACTCAAAAAAGATATATTGGAGTCCTAAGCCCCAGTACCTCAGAAAATGACCTTATTTGGATAGGGCCTTTACAGAGGCCCTATCAAGTTAAAATAAGGTTATTAGGGCAGGCTTTAATCCAATATGATTGGTATCCTTATAAAAAGGATAAAATCTGGACACAGACAGACATGCACACAAGGAGAATGCCATGGGAGGACTAGGGTCATGCAGACACAAGTCAAGGAACTACCAGAAGCTAGGAAGAGGCCTGAAATAGATCCTTCCTTAGCACCTTCCTTAGCATGGCCCTGACAATACCCTGATTTCAAACTTCTAGCCTCCAGACTGTGAGACAATAAATGTCTGTTGTTTAAGCAACAAAATAAATAAAATTTTTTTAAAAATCAAGCAATTTAATTCACCACATAAACAAAACAAAGGGGGAAAACAAAGGATCATCTCAACAGATAAAGAATATTTATCTGATAAAATTCAATACTGATTCATAATTAAAGCTCTCAGGAAACTAAGAAATGAAGCAAACTTATTCAAATTTGATAAAAGTTATCTACAAAGAAAACTACATATATCATACTTAATGGTAAAACAAGATCAGAACCAAGACAAGGAAATTCTCTGTAACCATTTCCATGTTAACACCAGGATCAGTGCAATAAAGGCAAGCAAAAGAGGGCAAGGATTTGGTCTTAAAGAAAGATGATGCTACCAGTGAATAGTGGAATAAAACGAAAGTCCTTTAAGGACTAAGATGTACAGGAGTCAAGAATATTACTTTCATATTGGATATTCACTTACCATCACCATCACCATCACCAATAGGAATGATAGCAGCATACACTTGCTTTGGCCTGAGAAAGAAAAAAAAGCAGCCCCTGATGTCTGGGCTTAACTGACACAGCTAAGGCGTAATGTTGTTAAAACTAGTCTGGTACTTGCAGCTAAGCCATGTTGTTCTACTTGTGGGACATAAAACCATCTCACAGAACATTCAAGTCAGGCAAGGTCACAGTGCAACCCACAAAATACCAATACCCCCAACCCCCACTAAATGAGGGACAGGAAATTTTTTACCAGTTACAGCTTTATCCTCACAATAGTCTGTCCTCCTTATATAGATAAGACTTACTGAGATACTGAAGTACAGAATTGCCCCCATTTCTTGATGTCACCCAATCCAGAGTAAGGATCGGCTTCCTTAAACTCTCCTCAAATTAACCCAACCTATACTATACTATAACCAAATCCTATGCTAGGCTTTTTCTAATATCCTCTTACTGATATGTGCTTTACAGTTTCCCTACAGTGAACACTCTTCCCTCCCTGCAACAAAAAGTAAATCTAACTTGTTAAATTACAAGTGTGTTCCTGATATTCTTGGCTGAAGGGCATAAAACAATAAGCCTAGCCTACTTGCTACCGGCCAATACAGCTTGAGAATCTTATCACTTTGCCACATAATTTTGTGGTACATTCTATCTTCATTCTCTCACATTAATCTGATTACTTAAAAACACATTTCTTAGTCTTCCTAGTTATTGTATTTAAATTATGAAACTAAATAAATCTACTTAGAAAAATAACTTTTCAATTAAACAGAAATCTCAATGCAAAATTATAACAGGCATTATTCTAAGGGTTATTAAATAAAGTTTAAAATTTCTCCTTCAAGTTTTTTCCCTCCCCATCCATTACAAAGTCATGTTAACTGCAAAATTTTCTGCAAATAAGATATAATACAATGCACATTTTGTCACTTTTCCTTGCTGATTCCAAACATACAAAATAATTAAATTTATAATATTAATATAAGCAGTATGGTTACCCTTTAAATTTTTTCAAATACTGAACTTTCATTCTTTTGGGCTTTGATCTCATAATTTCCACATTTCTCAGATGTGATATGAATAGCTGGCACCAGTTGCATTAAAAGTAAGCTTCCTTTAAAAATTTTTTTCATACCTTTTAGTAATCCAATTAAGAACATGAATTCTAGTGTTATCGCTCTTTTAGAATTTGTCTAGCAAGTTTTCTGGCCCTCACTGGAAGACCACCCCATGCAAAAAAACAAAAAAAACCCATGAACTCCGTAAACCGTGGAGAGACTCATGGATTTGAATTCCAACTTTTCCAGGTACTTACTGTGTGACACTAGGCAAGTTACTTAACATTTCAATTTCTTAGTTTCAGCTACCTTACAGTAACTGTCACAGAGGTTGTGGTGAGGATTAAATGAGATTCTATATGTTAAGCACTTAGAATGTACTTCACTCAATAAATGTTATCATCATCATCACCATCTACATATATTCAGGATAATGATTTTAGGCATAAACTAAAGAGTCTCAGACAAATTTCTCTTAAATACTTTTGGTATCTCATATATGAATCAGACAAATCCAACATGTAAAAAAGTCACATTTAATATTAAATTGCTACCACCAAATAACATTTAATAAAAATAAATATAATCCAAAGCAAACTGGTTTTATCAACAAAGTTGCCATTAAATTCAGTAATAATAAAATACTGTAAAAAGAATTACAAAATAACTACCACCCATACCCACAAGGGAGCACACTACAGCCATTTACCAGATCTTTTATGGGTTCTAAGTGTAATGAAAAACAGACAAAGCAGTAAGGAAGTAGCATGAACAACCAGTTCAAACTAGTTCAGCCATATCTGTGCAAACCAATCAACGGTCTGCTCTTAGAAATCTATTTTGCATAAGCAGAGCATATTTAAGAAAGATACACATTAGAGAAGGGTGTATTACCTGCAAACAAGTCTCCATGGCTATAGTACCGGAATAAAATATTTAATTCTGCCGTCTGGGGCTACGACTCCATTCATAAAACAATTCTACAAAATAAATACCACTTTTTTACATGGCAACACTAGAAACATGAAGCTTTCAAATGATTGTAATTCATTTTCACAGAAAAAGCATTTGTATTTTACAGCAGAAAATGTCTGCCATATTTAGAAGTAACTGCAAAACATGATAAACTAGTTTCTCCTGAAAGTACTTTTTTCATGAGTAAAAAGAGTTTGAAAAATCTTTTTAAGTCCCTACTCTATATATTATATATTCAGATTCAAGAATTGGGGGTGGGGTAGGGAAGGCAGGGAAATATTATCACTAATAAAATCTTTTCTACAAGAATTTATATTTAAATAACCAGAGAAGGGTTGTATTACTTGCAAGTAAGTCTCTATCGCTTAGAAATTTTTTTTCAAATTTTTGGTAAATTATTTTTAAGGAAAGCCCAATGAGCCTCTTCTTCTACAAGTGAAAACACTACTTTCTTTTCTGCTTCATCCCCCTCCACCCACTCCTTTCACTCCTCTTTCTAGCAAAGAGATCATAGCAAAGAAACAAAGGGAAGCTGTTATGTCTTAGCCTAAAATCTGCCTGCTCAAAAAGCTCAAGAATTTAAGTGGCTGTTCAAGAGCTGCTCACAAACTCAGCCAATCAGCAGCCAGCATTCTGATTCCTGCCCAGCAACAGGAGACAAGAAAATAAGGTCAGAGAAACATAGTTTTAAAAAAAGAAAAAGAAAAACACCTGTATCTGCAATACTTCAGTGTGGTTCTTTGTCTGAAATAAGTAATCTAGAACATAGTTTACATAAAATCCTAAATCCATATAACATGCATTAAATATACACATAAATGAATATTTCTTTTATCTTTTATGCTACTTTATCTTGCTTTAATAAATATTTTTGAATGTTTCCAGAAATATAAATTAATTTCCTACTTGGGAAATGAATCAAACATTGACAATATATAAGAACATATTTTTCTAAACAATGCAAAACACAAATGTAAGTTTCTAAAAGAAAACCCCATAGTCCTTACATTTATAAAACATTTATAACTAAAACTCCAGCAAAGCCTTAAATCTGAATAACTAATAATTATCTTCACACCCACCTACCACTACTATTATAGATTTCCTATTCCAAAAATTTACAGTATTCTGGACCCAAAGGATTACTAGGGATAGCATTACAAAGTGTTGTGTTACACAGAAAGTCACATATCCCATATTCTCCCTCATAAGTGGGTGCTAAAAAATGTTTATACAAATTTATAAAAATGTATATGGATATAGAGAGTAAAATGATAGGCAATGAAGACTCAGAATAGTGAGGTGATAAAAGTGGATGGATGATGAGAAATTAATTGGTATAAAGTCCGTGATTTGGGTGATAGACACCCTAAAGCCCTGACTTGGCCACTATGCAATCTATGAGTGTAACAAAATTGCACTTGTACCCATAACTTTATAAAAATAAAAATAAAATGTTGTGTTGGCTCCTGCACTGAACTAACTTAACTTAGTTTAATTCATCCAGCAAAATTAAAATGTCTGATTCTTGACAACTTATATTGAATAGTATAAGTACAATTAATATATCCTTTTCCCCTTAACTGCCTTTTGCAGCAGGTTATAAAAAGGCTGTTATCAGTTGTCCTTTTGAAGCTGCAAAACAAAGGCGTGAATTACAAAGTAAATATTTATTTAAATTAAAATTATTCTTATATTATTCTATAGTTCTTTAAGTATCATAAAATAAATAGAAAATCTGTGATCAGAATATTTTTTTTCTCAAATCCACTACCTATTAACAAGTTTTAAAAAATAAACCTCATTTTTCCCCCTTCATTACAGATGAACCTTGTAATTTTTCAAACATACCCAAGAGGGAGCCTGCTGCAGCCATACTCTTAGTTATATAATCTCCCCACAGGAAAAATAAATCAACAGCTGCTTCAATGCTTCAGTCCAGTGAGAGAACTGAAATTCACCGTCTGATTGGCTCAAAGCTATAGCTGTCTAAAACCAATCAGACATCAGCATCACAAACCTTGCCCAGCAACAAGGGAAGCAGATGAGGGCAAGTGCTCTACCAAAAATCCAAAGAATGTGAAAATAAAGGTAAACAATGAAAATGAAACATATTAGTAATATAACCCCAGATGTTCTGTTTGAAAAACAGATCTATGGTAGGATTTCTCTGATTAAATAACTAGGGTCCGTACTGCTTTCCAAAAACAGCCTTAATTAGGTACCAAGATTGTTGGGTCAAAAAGCATACAAACACAAACACCATATCAATTCAAAGTAATGCATATCTGATAAAATATACTTAAAAATAAAACCTAAATACTTAGAAAACATTAAGCAAAACCATTTAAGTAGATGTGTCACTTCTATCTTTGACAAAGTCGCTCCGAATTATATTCACGCTGTTAGCTGACATTGGTATAACATTTTTCTGAATGATAGAATGTCAAAAATAATTTTATCCAAATTTGTTTTCATTAAATAGCTTAACTAAATATTAGTCAATAGGACTGAGTAATAATGACCTACTCTTAAAAAATCACTTTATGCTGATGATTAGAAATGCAACTCTGTTAGTAGTTTAAGAACTCCATTCTCAGTTGAAAACTATATGATTTTATTTTGCACAAACAAATTTTGCTTCAGAATTCTGTAATACTCCTGAAAATAAAATCCTAAAGAATAGTGTGTTGTACAATAAATGCTAATAATCTGCTTTGCTGTTTACTGGTGAACCTGACAATGCAATGGCTCTCTCACTTACCTGCTCAAATTTTGAATATAGATTTTTAAATTTTTTTCATAAATACAGTTGTCCCTCAGTATCCATGAGGGATTGGTTCCAGGACTCCCCACGGATACCAAAATCTGAGGGTGCTCAAGTTCCTTATATAAAATGGTGTAGTATTTGCATATAACCTGCACATATCCTTCTGCATACTTTAAATCATCTCTAAATTACATATAATCCCTAATACAATGTAAATGCTATGTAAATAGCTGGGATTTTTTTAATTAAAAAATTTGTGTCATCCTTGTGCAGGGGCCATGCTAATCTTCTCTGTATCGTTCCAATTTTAGTGTATGTGCTGCCGAAGCGAGCACAACAGTTGTTATACTATACTGTTTTTCATTTGCATTATTTTTTATTGTTATGTTGTTAGCTATGAGTCTCTTGATTAGCAAAAAAGAACTGTCAATAGCTATTCTGCCATGTTTTAAAAAAAATAGTAAGTGATGAAATCTGTTCCTTATCTATCAAATATTCACAAACTCAATTATTGAGTAAATTACTGAGTGATCATAATATGTTATACCTCAACAAATTATCCCTCCTGCCTATCATAAACCTACTGATATTTGCTCCTATATCAAAATATGGAATGGAATATCCCCAAAACTAAATTTTAAAAAATAAGCAACGACAAAGGAAATAGAGAATTTGTTTTACCAACAATTCTTTGAACAAGGCAGAAATAAATCATGCCCTTGAAATTTTGGTTACATCAAAACCACAATAGTCATTACAGTCTAACTTCTTATTGCATTCACTGCTATGTTTTGAGAAATTTTAGGGTGGTCCACATGAAAAAAATGCAAGATACCTTAAAATCACTTCTGTAAGTCTATTTTTGGGATCACTCTGTTATAAGGGCAAATTAAAACTAACCGACCTGATGCAACAAATGCCAGTTTATGATATGTTGATCAAATTACATCTCCTTAGACAATTAGCTAATTATCCATTAGGGCCCTACCCAATAGCTCAACAAACTCCACCACCATCTATGCAGATAAGGAGTCAAATTACAGAAGGCCATGTATTTATTTCTTCAAGAATTTAAGAAATCATCTGTTCAACCATATTTTTCACATTTTGCTTGGGTGAATTAAAACACCCAGAATGATTTATAAGAAGTTGATTTATAAGTACAAATGCCAGGAAATATCTCTTACTTTTCTTAATAACCCAACCTAAGGAGAAAAATTTGAGAGCTTAAGGGGAGAGGGGAGGCAAGGGCAATATACGTAACCTTAACATTTGTACCCCCATAATATGCTAAAATAAAAAATTTTAAAAAGAAAGTTGAGAGCTTACTTTCTTAACATGTTACTAGGCAGTAATGCAATAACAACAAGAAGAAAGAAACAATACAAAATTTCATTGGCTAATAAAGAACATTCTTCTTCATTGTAGGACATCAGGCTGGAAAGGAACAGCCCCTACCCCGCAACTAGGTCCTGAGGCAGGCGGAAAAGACAAGTATGACAGTCATACAATATACAATGGCTTTTAAAGCTTTTGATTAGATATGATATACATCACTTTCACTCATATTTCATTGGCTAAAGTCAAATTATTAATAGTCATTAAGGGGGTGGAGAAACAAAAGGCTCCCACTTCATGTCACAAGGCAAAAGGCAGGATATATAATCCTCTTGCAGGAAGAGAGAATAATTGTGAAATATCATATAATCCACCACGCTTTAAAATACATAATTATAAAAAGCTAAGCATAACAGAAAGACTTTTGGATTAACAAAACTGGGTTCTACTTCACATTCTAACATTAGCACAGCAATCAACACTGGATAAATTACTTTAACTCTCTAGATTTCAGTTTTCTCAACTGTAAAACTGAAGAAGTTAGACAGAATTCTTGCTAAGTTCCATTCTAGCTCAAATTTTGTATTATTTATTAATGTCTGGCTACACTGACACTTTTACAATTTATTTTTCCTTATGAAAAACATGCAATAAGACATGAAGTCTAATATAATGAACATCTGTATACCCAACACTCAGATAAGAATTAAAATATTAGAAATAAAAAAATAGGCCAGGTGCAGTAGCTCACACCTGGAATCACAGCACTGTGGAAGGCTGAAGTGGGAGCATTGCTTGAGGCCAGGAGTTCAAGATCAGCCTTGGCAACATAGCAAGACCCTGTTTCTAAAAAAAAATATTATTTTTTAAAGAAATAAAAAATAAAGTCCCCTTTATAACACAATAGAATACTCCTCCTCTATCCCTGACTCCTAAATACAAAGATAATCAGCATAATCTTGAATTTGGTGTTTATTATCCCCAAGCATGCCTGATAAACCTCCCCTTTTAACTAACTAAACTATATATATTGAAAAGAGAAAAAGCAACTGATGGTTATCAAGGAACAATTATGTGTCAGACACCCAAAGCATATCCTTTTCTCATTTATTTAACAATTTATATAAACTCAACTTTATATATCATCTGAAGTAATAAATCAATAACCATGCTGCTATCATCCATTACACAGATAATAATTTTAACTTGGTAAGGTAAACAGACACCTAATTCAGCACCACAATGTTTTCATCAGCATAGACACTGTTTTTATGCATTTTATTCTCTAAATTTTGATAGCATTTTATCAGACTATTGAGCAACAAACTACATAGTTTTTGCCACAATTTTCTTCACTATCTCTTTAAAAATGGAGAAGTCAGTTAAGATCATTGGTAAGACTTATCTACTCAGTAAATGAGACTTGACAGTATACCCCCTTCCCCAATTTGACCAGTCTGTTGACTGCTTCATATATTAGCTACAATAGTATTACCAGCAGCTTTCTAAATATTCAATTATCTTATAAAGAGTAACTTATCCTCAACTTAAAATAACAATTAATAGCAGAATTAATCCACCAAACAAAAAATAGAAGGGAATTTCCTCAATCTGATAAAGGGCATCCTGGAAAAAACCACAGCTAACGTCATACTTAATAGTGAAAGATACGAAATTTTTCACCTTAAGATCGGGAACAAAAAAAGATGTCTACTCTTACTACTTCTAGTCAGCTTCAAACTAGAAGTTCTAGCCAGGGGAATTAGGCAAAAAAAAAAAAAGAAATAAAATTACACAACTTAAAAAAAAAAAGGAAATGAAACTGTATCTATTTGCAGATAACAAAATCCTGTGTGTAAGAAATAGTAAGGAATCAACTAAAAAAATATTAGAACTAATATAAAAGAGTTTAACATGCTTGCAAGATATTAAGATACTGATATATAAAAATCCATTGTTTCTATATCCTTGAAACAAACCAAAAATAAAGAAAATAATTTCATTTATGAAAGTATCAAAAACAATACATTTAGCAAAAGAAGTATAAAACTTAAATACTCTCAAAACTGTAAAACATTAAGATATTAAAGATGACCTAAATAAATGGAAAGATATCCTATACTCATGAATCAAAAGACTAATACTGTTAAGAAGCCAATGCTCTTCCAACTGAGCTACAAATTCAAGACAAACCCTATCAAAATCACAGCTAGCTTCTTTGCAGAAATCGATAAGCTGATTCTAAAATTCATAAGGAAATGCAAAGGTCCCAGAATAACCAAAACAATCTTGAAAAAGAAAACTAAAAGTGGAGGACTCATACTTCTCATTCTCAAAACTTATTACAGAGCTACAGTAACTCAGACAGCGTGGTACCACTAGCAAAAGGATGGACATATAGAGATCAACGGAATAGAAATAAACCCTCACATTTATAGTAAATTGTTTTAGATAAGGTCTACAAGACCATTCAATGGGGGAAAGAATAGCATTTTCAACAAAGAGTGTTGGAAAGACTAGATAGCCACATGCAAAAGAATGAAGTCTGACCCCTATCTCTTGCCATATACAAAAAGTAAATCCTAATAAATCAAAGACCACAATTTAAAAGCTAAAACTAAAATCTTAGAGGAAAACACAGACATAAACCTTCAATGACCTTGGACTAGGCAAGTGTTTATTAGATATAACCCAAAGAGAACAGCAACAAAATAAGAAAAAAGAGTTTAACTGGACATCGTCAAAATTAAACTTTTTTTGCGCCACAAAGAAGGCCATTAAGCAAGTGAAAAGACAAATCACACACTGGGAGAAAATATCTGTATATCATATATCCAATAAGAGACTTGCATCTAGAATATACAAAAACTGTCACAACTCAATAATAAAAAACCAAATAACCCAA
The DNA here is from genome assembly GCA_008086735.1 of Cheirogaleus medius. NCBI lineage: Eukaryota > Metazoa > Chordata > Mammalia > Primates > Cheirogaleidae > Cheirogaleus > Cheirogaleus medius. The sequence goes on from VBSM01002616.1 coordinate 44,733,757, forward strand.
ATTAAAAATAGGCAAAGGACTTCCTAGCACTCTGGGAGGCCAAGACAGGAATTGGCTGGAGGTCAGGAGTTCAAGACCAGCCTGAACAAGAGCGAGACCTTTTCTCTACTAAAAAAAGAGAAAGAAATTATCTGGACAACTAAAAATATATATAAAAAATTAGCCAGGCATGGTGACGCATGCCTGTAGTCCCAGCTACTTGGGAGGCTGAGGCAGGAGGATCCCTTGAGCCCAGGAGTTTGAAGTTGCTGTGAGCTAGGCATACGCCATGGCACTCCAGCCCAGACAACAGAGAGAGACTGTCTCCAAAAAAAAAAAAAAAAAGAGAGAGAAGTATGAGTACTGGCAAGGATGTGAAGAAACTGGAAACTTCATAAAAGGCTGGTGGAATTGTAAAGTGGTGCAGCTGCTTTGGAAAACAGTCAGGCAGTTCCTCAACATATTAAACCTAGAGTTGCCATATGACCCAGCAATTTCACTCCTAGCTATATACCCAACAGAAATACAAACATATGGCAACACAAAAACCCATATACAAATACTCACAGAAGCACTACTCATAATGGCCCAAAACTGAAAACAACCCAAATGTCTAGCAACTGATGAATGTGAATGGATAAATAAAATGTGGTATTATCCATACAATGGAATATCATTCAGCCACAAAAAGAGATGAAGTACTGATATATGCTGCAACATGAATGAACCTTGAAAACATGCTGAGTGAAAGAAGCTAGTCACAAAAGGCCACACATTTAATGATTCCACTTACAGTCCCCTTTTATACACAGGAGATACATTCCAAGACCCTCAGTAGATGCCTGAAACTGTAGACAGTACTAAACTCTATATACACTATGTTTTCTCCTATACATACATACCTATGATAAAGTTTAATTTACAAATTAGGCACAGTAAGAGATTAACAACAATAACTCATAATAAAATAGAATAATTATAACAATATACCATTCAACAATTCATGAATAGAAGATTCTTTTTAAGGTAGATCTTACCAACCTCAGCATATGATTTTTTTTTCCATTCTTCAAAAAAGAAAACAAGAACTTTAACCCTTACACTTAAAGGGAGCACTTTACAGCTTCTCTTTGGCATATCCAAATTGCCAGCATCACTATTCTTGTTCCATTATTAAAATAAAGGTAATTTGAACACAGCACTGTGATACCTCAAACAGCCAATCTAATAACCTAAGTGACTAATGAGTGCGTAGTATATACTTGTGGTTACACTGAACATGCTAGACAAAAGGATGATTCACATCCTGGGTAGGTCGGAGTAGGACAGCATGAGATTTTTATCATGCTAATCAGAACTACACCAAATTTTAAATTTATGAATTGTTTATTTCTGGAATTTTCTATGTAATATACCTGTGGTTGCCCGTGAGTAGTTAAAACTGCAGAAAAGAAAATTGCAGATAAGAAGAGACTACTGTATATGAAATTTCCAGAATAGGCAAATATATTGAGACAGAAAAGAGATTAATGATTGCCTAGGGTTAGAAGGTTTGGGAGGAAATAAAGGGTGGCTACTAAAAGGTACAGGCTTTCATTATGGGGTAATGAGAATGTTCTAACATTGATTGTGGTGAAGGTTACACAACTCTGTGAATATGCTACAAATCACTGAATTGTACACTTTACCAGGTTAGTGGTATGATATGTAAATTGTATCTCAATAAACCTGATTATTTTTTAAAAAATGGAACTTAAGTTGAGTCTTTGTCTTTCATTTCTTTTTAACTTAACACTGTTTACTGAGTCACACTTCCAACATGGACAAAACAACTATACTAAGAGAACTGAATGTTGCTTTATACCTTAGAGAGTTCACATTTCTAGGCCAAAAAGTGTATCTGTAATTGTAACGGTGATGAAAGGCATTATACATTAAATAGCGCCAACCTTGTTCCCTGTGTCCTCATCTTAGATAAGCCACTTACTCTTTTTCCTTGACCTAAATGGTACATAATTCCACAGTATGTTTATTTCGCAGGATTTTAGTAATTGGCATGAGTTACCCAGACAAGATAAAACAAGCCCAAAAGTAGTACTGAGGATGATACCGGTGAATACATCAAGCACAAATATTAATAAAGTCTTCTACACATGGAAAATGTAACTATCTTTTAGCAGAAGGACTTGAAAGTCTCAACTGAAACAGAAACATTCTCTTCTATTATAAGACGGTACTATAACCAAAAGGTTACAAGTAATTAATGCTGATAAATTTGTTTTAAAATGAGATATACTTCTTGAACTTTCTAAAGTTACATATGGCTTTGACACATCTTAGCAATACTGTCTTTATTCAGATGACTTATCTTGCCACCATTTACTGTATTAAAAGGGTACTTTAAAGGTACCCTTTTAGTAATAATTATTATAAATGGACTCTAATGCTTACATTTACATATTGTTTAATGAAATACTTGGCACTTTTCACCACATACCTTATATAAGATTAATACACTTTAAGTATCAAAGGTTTGATGTCAGAAAACATCTTAAATATGATAATATTATGATGTGCTTCTAAAGTCATTTCACAAAAGAGGAAGTATTCTGGTATAATATTAATGAGTCACATAGTGTTGGAAACATAGGATACATTTACTAAATATTGGCTAAAAGAATGATGCACTATAAAATAAAACTGACATCTAAAATAATTCTTAAGTGAAAAAACTTTTAGAAAACAAAGATAATAATCTAGGACACTTTAACAAACTTGTAAACTAATATACTGGTATGTTTACATATAAAAAGTAATAAAATATACCCATTGATACATTGCCTAGAAGAGGCAAAACATAGCACCATTAAAATTAATCAAATCTGACAAAAGAAAGGCATTTTTCAGGCTTATAAAGCTTGCTTAGTTTGATTTTCCATTTCAAATATAAAATACCCCTTTAAAAGAAATCTACATTTGCTTATCACTACATAATGATGAAAACCCTCTTTAAAATAAAAAACATACCCCAAAGGGAGCCCCCTGCAGCCATCTTATCAGTTCTTTCATAGCAACAGAAACTGAAATACAATTTGCATAGTCACTGTGGTTGGCTAATGAAAGCAGGGTCATGTAACCAATCAGGAAACTAGAAGTTGGGCAACCTCCTAAGAGGAAAATTTTAAATCTGCCTGGCAACAGCCTAAAAATAGAAACAATATGCTAGTATGAATCCTAGAATATATGTGAATAAAAGAGCAAAACCAGCAACCAAAACACTTTATTTTCTTCAAGAAAAAATATGTGCCTTGCATTTCATGACCTAAAATATTAATTTGATACCTTTTCTTATTAGGTGCCAATTAAAGAAAAATGAATGCTAAGGTAAATAAATGGACCGTTTTCAAGTAACATGCCATTGTCTATATTTTAATTGCATGTGTGTGTGTACATCCATACCTATATATTAATTGTTTTTCTATTTGCAGGAGAATCATGAAGCATCTGAATCAGTTCTGATACATTCAAGGCTCTCTAAAATCTCAAAATCTGAACAGTGCTGCATTTTTTTCTAGCACTTTTTTTCTGCAATTATTTGGGAAGTTGATTTATTTATTAAAAAATTGTTTAATGTGTTTTAAAAGCACAAAGTTTAAATAACTTATCAAAGTTGACCTCTAAATACTGTAGAAGCATGCCTTATTCATTTTTTTAACACAAACTTCCCCCAACATAGTGTCTTAAACATAGTAGGCATTCATTATTATTTTCTCAATCAAGTTAAAATAAATTCTATCAGTGAGGAAAGCAAATTATCTTATTGCTCATGTCAAGTTAAACATGCAAACAAATAATCTGTACAACACTGCTACTTTTGATTTTCCTATTTTGTCTAAAGTGGGGTAATGTTGACAATGCTTGAAATTTCTTACTCAGTTGTAAAAATACATTGTTATTAGATAACAATGCATTTTTACCATTCTAACTTTCCAACCTAAAAATGCTTAATATGCATGTTTCTTTGTACATTACAAATTTACTCTGGAGTGGATTTTAAAGATGTCAAACAATGTGCAGTCTAACATAACAACTATGAAGACAATTATAGGCTAGTAAGAAATGAACAAATCAAAAATTAAATGCAAAAGAACAAAAGAGAAAACAAAAAGAAAAAAAGAACACCTTTCAAGAATTTAAATTACAACTGCTGAAGTGAAAGGCTGGTTAAATAGTCAAGTAATGTTAAAACAAATACTATTTATTAAAATACATGTTCTATGCATTTCTTACATTAAATCCTCCATCAATGTGTTTTAACGAGATGGTAAGTTAATTTTAAAATGTTTTCTTTGAGGAGGGAGGGAGTGGAAAAAAAGAAATAAATAAAATGTTTTCTTTGGTCATTATTTGTTATCTAAAATCCAAAAGGAATTCATATATGTGACACTACAAAAATCTAAACACTTAATATGAAAATTATATGTAATGGACTATTTTTGAACAAAGCTTGGAAACAATGTCTTTACAACATATAGGCGTTGGGCATAGAAGCTCATGCCTGTAGTTCTAGCACTCTGGGAAGCAGAGGCGGAAGATCACTCAAGGTCAGGAGTTCAAAACCAGCCTGAGCAAGAGCGAGACCTGTCTCTACTAAAAATAGAAAGAAATTAATTGGCCAACTAAAAATTTACAGAAAAAATTAGCCAGGCATGGCGGCGTATGCCTGTAATCCCAGCTACTCAGGAGGCTGAGGCAGGAGGATCGCTTGAGCCCAGGAGTTTGAGGTGCTGTGAGCTAGGCTGACGCCACAGGCAGTATAGCCTGGGTGACAGAGTGAGAATCTGTCTCAGAAAAAAAAAAAAGAATCAATTCATTAATTAATACTCTTTTAAATCTAAACATCTAACAGTGGCTACGTTTAAAATTAGGTTTAACCAAGCTTTTAAAAACATAAATGCTGTTATTTTAAACACTGGTCTACATGAAAAGTAACTTTTTTTCCCTTAATGTTACATTCATATGTGGTGAACATCTAGAATCTAATTCAACTGTATTTATATCTTTAAAATATCTTAAATCTTATATTTATATAAATCTTGTTTACTTATGTGAAAAAATAAACTATTGTCTTCATCACAGAAAAAAACCAATATGAATCAACCTATGAGTTACAATTAGTAGGAAAGTATATCACAAATAAATATATCAAATATTGCTAATAAAGCACAAGTGAGAAAAATTCTTTGATAATCCCAGATATCAAATATCACCTTAAATATAAGTCTCAGCACTTCATATTTTCTTAAGTAGTATTTAAAGCAGTTATAATGCTTTTTTAAAAATTTTGTACTTATGTTGGCCAGTTTTGTTTCCAAAAAAAACGAAAAAGCATGATGTTTGCAGAATATTATTCAAGTACTCACACATCACATACCAATCAGAATTTGTGGGGAAGTGAATAATCAGGGTACTTTAGAACAATTAGTATAAGTAACTAAAATGCCCTAGGGAAATTTAGAGAGTTCCAAGAATATCATCCTGAATCTCTATTCTCTTCTCCCCCCTCCTACCCCTTCCCACACTAAAAAAATAAAATAAAAATCCCACAGGAGTTTAAAATGGCAGCTGAGGGCCAGATGTTTTGAGCCTCTAACCTTTGTGTACAGAGGTCTAACTTTAATAATAAACATAACTAAAGAAAGAACCTGAATCCCCTTCCAGATTCTGAAGGAAACTTAAATTCCTCTTTGTACCAACTATTTTTCTTTTCTATCGCAGAACAATATTGCTGGTTATCTGTCCTTGAAAATCTAATTAAAATTATTTTTACCACAACTTTTCCAGCCAATTCTGTTTATAAATCTACATCTTTCTTAAGGCAGACCTTCTAAAAAAAATATGCTTTTGATAGCAAGATCTCGACTGGGCATACAACAAAGAATAGACCAGCATCTCCTCTGGGAGCAAAAAAAAAAATTATGTTCTCACTCAAAATTTTCCTAGCAACAATGCAAGAATACAATCTCCTTATTTCTGGCCAATGCTTGTAATTGGCTTAGTTTCATAGGTTGTGCTATTAAAAGGTATTATCAAAAGTTTTTTTATATATTTTAAGAAAATACAGTTTCTTTTATCCAAAACCAAGAATTACCACTTAGTTTTATCTTTTAGAACCTAAAAACATCTGTAGAGATCTGACCAAGAAATACTATACTCTGGAAATTCTCTTAACCTCTCTCCTCCTAATTATCATACCAAATGAGCCAATGTTTCCCATCAATTCTACAAATGTATTCATTGATACCCATAAATACTGATAGTTCACATTCTTCAGCTCTCAACTAAACCTGTCCATGAGTTGTGCTTGTTACTGAATTCAGTTGTACATTTTTCTTATAAATTACAGAATTCAATTAAATTTTGTGTAAACTGATGAAATATGAGTGCAAAAAAAGAGAGATATAAAATAAGCATCCACAAGAGAGACAGATGCAAAAAAAAAACACACAGACTAGGTATGAGAGATCTTAGGCAAATCATTTAACATCTTTAGGTCTAAAGTTTTCCATCAGAAATATAGAAAAATTAAATCAGAAGACTTTAAAGAATGCTTCAAGTTTTGGTTCCCAAATAACATTTTAATAAATTCCACCCCAAAATGCACTGCTCTTTAAACAATGATAAAGACAGATGGATTTATTCACATATTTGATATTCATCAAATGCCTACCTTGTCATTATTACAGGACAATTTTTAAGACACTCCAAAGAAATAATGTGATCAAAAGTATAAAAATATAATCAAATAATAAAGTGTTACTTTATGTAGATTTGAATATACATGTGAATATACATGTGGAAGAGAAATACAGGAAGTAATACAATGTATGGATATTTTTCTACATGTATGACCATGGAAATTAGAAGTTCTGTAATTTCAATGAACTGCCATGTCTCCATTACAGACTGTTTAATCCTGGTAATCAAAAAAATGTTTTCAAATGTGTAATTACAAACAAGACCTCTACAGAGCCCTGTTGTGTTCCAGAGAGGGTTAATACTCCCAATTTTTATGAGCCAGATTTCTGAAAACTGACTCTGCATTTAAAAAAAAAAAAATCACTCAATACAAATGGGGGAGGAAAAGTATGCCTTTCTTTCCTATCTCAATTTCAATGACACTTCTGCTCATAACCCTATTTATAATTCAGTTATAGTCACAAGACTTCACAAGTAGTTGCTAAGCAACAGCAGCATGCTGAGTTCAGGGCTATTGGAAATCTGGCTATCTGCCACATGAAAATATTATTTAACTGAGCCTAGAGCCTCCAGAATTTAAAAAAGAACAAGAGGGTGGTAGAGGAGGGGGAGGGGGAGAGGATAGGGATGGAAGGGGAGAGGGGGGAAAGGGGGGAAAAAAAGGAAAACAAACTCACAAGGAAATTCAGTGAGAAATGGAATAAGCTACCTGGTACAGATAACTAAGCTCTTACAAGGGTTCACAAATTCAGATCTAGGACCTATTTTGGTAATTCCAAATACTGTATTTCTCTTCTAAATTTTTTATTATACTTCATATGTTGAGATAAAGACTCTGAAGCTATTCTACTGTAAATAGAAAAAAATTCAATCAGCCACATCACTGTCAACAGCACAACAATCAATTCAATATACATACTGGGCAAAGAACAGCACTTACCAGAGAGACTAAGGAGAGCAGTTTGTGGGAACTGGCTGTGACTGTTAGATCTTTAAGGCCAGGAGACAAACTATATATTTTCTTCAAATTCCTTTATCCTCATATGCCTGGTTAACTACTAAAAAATAACTTTTCAACCCAAATAGTACTGTTTTTCAATTTTAAGCATCTCTCACAACTTAAAACATGGGTGTATTAGGAAATTTATTGACAACTCCAAAGGGTTACAAAAATTAACTGTCATTTTTCAACAGAAATTAAAAAGGCACTAAATATCTTTCAATATCCACTGATGAAAATAAAAATTAAAAACATAAATTGCTCCTTAACCTGATAAAAATCACTTCAAAACAACAAGAAACTTCATATGTAGTGGTAAAGTGCCATAGGCATTTCTATTAAAGGCAAAAACAAAGAGTGTGATACTATATTCAATATTGTTACAGAAATCCGGACCAAAGTAGTAAGAGCTCAAACAGGAGATAAAATAAAGAAAACATTCAGAATTGCAAGAAAAAAGCATCCAGAACCATTTATATGAAAAAAAAATTCACAGAGGTAAGAAAATATGCTAAATATTAGAGTTCTCTTATAAGATATTAGAACTAAGACTCAAGGTAAAAAAAAAAAAAAAAAAATCAGTCCTTCCCGGATAAATTTTTTTTCTTTTTTGCCTAGCTAGGATCTGAACTTACTGGATAAAATTTATTAAAAGCAATTCTAACAAAACTTCACTTAGGTATTCTGTAACATGACAAACTTTAATCTATAAGGGAAAAAATGCTAAAAATAGGGGGAAAGTTGAAATCAAAAGTAATGAAAAATGATGATGTTTGCCCTCTCATATGTGACAGCACATGACAGAGCAAAAATTATCATAAGTATTTTAAAAATGAGTACAATAGAATTATCCAAAAGACAAAGACAAACAATAAAAGATGATAGAGAAAGTATCACAAATTAATAAGGAAGAAATGGATTTTGAAATGAATGGTTGAGAATGGATCAAAACAGAAGTTGAGTATATGAGTGCAGTATCAAACAGACTATATATAAAATAATGGAGAATTTCAAAGGCACAGAAAGTACTCCAGATAACCAAATATTTTGAGAAATACTTGAAAAAACAAAAGGCATAATAATCTAGGATTAGTATCCAGAATAAAAAAGAACATCTATCAGTGAATTACAAAAACAAATAATTCAAAAGAAAAATAAAGAAACATCAAAAGACAATTCTTAAACAGCAAATATAAGAAAAGACGTTCAACTTCACTAATAATCAGAGAAAGACAAAACAAAAAAGAGAAAATACATTTTTATACATCAGATTGGCAGCTATTGGTGGTTAGCGTTAATGTACAGAAGAAGTGAGTAGTTTCACACTGATAGTAGAAGAGTTAACTGTCATAACCATTTCTAAGGTCAGAAAAGCAGGAATTGTTCATCACTTTGACACACCAAAGGCACTTTAAGGCATCTTAAGATATACTAGCATGTTTTACAAGAGAATGTATCACGATGCCCACTGCTTTACTATAATAGCAAAAAAACAAAAAAACTTAATGTCTATCACTAAGAGAAAAAACCTACTGGAGCATCCACACTAAAGAACACTAAGGAGTTTCCTAAAATGTAGATCTCTTTCATGGCCATAAAAAACTCTCTGAGGAATAAAAAATATTACATGTACAAAAAAAAATCAGTGGCACAACTCTTAGTAATTAATAGTGCAAACTCCGGGGCCAGACATATTGCCTCAGTATCCTCATCTATGAAACTGATGCTGATAATGTCTGTCCTAATAGAAATGCTATGGGAATTAAATGAGATAAATAGAAAGTGGTTATATAAGCAGTCAATAAATGTTTCCTGTTTTTATGCCATTACATTTTAGAATACACAAAAAAATCTAAACATGTACATAGGCACCCAAATGATATTTTTAAAGTCTAGAAGGATAAATGTCAAACTAGTTAAAGCAGCTCACTGTGTAAAGACAAGGAGATATAAATATAGCCTTTCACTTAGACTTGATATGCCAGTTTAAATCGTCTCATGAAAACATTCATATAATTGTGTTTGAATAGTTAAATTCATCAGACTTTCTCTCTTCCATGCTAGTGGTAGGCCAAGGCAGCAGTGTCGTTTATGAATGTAGATAGGGAAGTGACTGACACAAATATTATGCCTCTGAAGAGACAAAGAAGCTACCACCCAAATGACAAATTACCAGCATATCCCATGTACATTAAGTACCACTTAATTGCAAGAAAATGGCATCCAGAACCGTTTATACGAAAAAAAAATTCACAGAGGTAAGAAAATATGCTAAATATTAGAGTTCTCTTATAAGATATTAGAGCTAAGGCTCAAGGTTAAAAAAAAAAAAAAAATCAGTCCTTCCTGGATAAATTTTTATATCACCTGAATCATTAGCATCCAACTAAAATAAAATAGGAAATCTCAAATACAGAAAAAATATAACCTAGAATCCCCCAAAAAGAAAAACATTAGGCTGCCAAAGCCCACAAAAGCACAAGCAAATTAGTAGTTAGTGTAGAATGAACACAAGACATTTTAAAAATAGTATATTTTAAAAATCCTCAAAGTGTGTGAGATCTTATTTTGCCCACAATAAAGAGTAGATATAAAAAGAAATCAATCTGAAATCTTAGAAATTCAAAATATGAGCTGTATAAACTGTACGAACACAGTTGTAGTGACCTAGTTAATCAAGACCAGATGTTCTCTCATGTTAAACAAAAGAAGAACATACAAGCTAAGAGACATGGGGGATATACTTAGAAGTGACAACTTTCACTTAAGAGGAATTTTAGAAAAAAAAGAACCAAGAAACAAAGGAAGGGAAAGATTAAAAAAAAAATCAGAGAGCTGAAAAAAATGTACAAGTTTTCTAATAATAAAGGACTACTGAATACCAAAACAGACTAAATTAAAATGAGCAAAATAAAACTTTTTACACCTAGATATAAGATTTCAGAAAGTCAATATTAGTAATTTAGGAGAGAGTAAAAAACATCATTTAACTACAAAGGAATAAGAACTAAACTGACATCAGACTTGTCATCGGCAATACTGAATGCTAAAGGAAAATGACAAATACCCTCAAAGTTAAGGGCAAAAGTTATTTTTACCCTGGAATTCTATTGCTAGCTAAACTAGCAATCAGCAAGGATGGAGAAATAAAGATATTAATTCTGAGCAAAGACAGAGAAAAGACACTCTTGCTAAAATAATTATATGAAGATATATTACAGGTACAAAACAGCAAAAGACCCTAAGAAGGAACTCAGATAAGTAAACCAGCAAAGCTCCAAAATAAAAGAAAAACTCATTGGCAGCCTAAAATAACTGAGGTTGAATCATCTTTATTATAAATATGTTATCTGTCCCAGATAATTACAACATAGGAGTTAGCAGATTTAGAGGATGCAGAATATGTGGCAGAAATAAAGAAAACTATCAGGGGCCGGGCGCGGTGGCTCACGCCTGTAATCCTAGCACTCTGGG
>VBSM01002616.1:44744978-44775211 GCA_008086735.1 Cheirogaleus medius
AAAAAAAAAAAAAAAAAAAAAAAAAAAAGAAAACTATCAATCAGAGAAAAGCCTGGCAAGTTTCAAGATGGATCAAATGACAAAAATGTCTTTATATATGTATGATAAACAAGAGACACACCTTATAATAAAGTAGCATAGAAAGGTTGAAAATTTAGGGATAAAAAATGATGTATTAGGCAAATGCTAACCCAAAAAGAGGGTAGGGGTATATATATAAAATGTATATAGAACATATAAAAAAAAATTCAAATTGAAAATCAAGTAATGGGACAAAAATAGATATTTCCCATTGATAAAAGGTACAATTCACTAGAGATGTGTATCTTTGATGTGCCTAAATAATATCACTTAAAATCACATAAAGCAAAAACAGGTTTAAAGAATTCAGGAAGAAACTAATAAACCCACAATCAGATATAAACATGCCTCTTTCTAAAATCTTCAGATAAAGAAAAGTAATAAAGAATGCATGTTCCAAATAACATTTAAAATAATAAAAAAATAAATATTGTATATACTCAATAAACCCAAAATATAAATTTTTCGCAAATACATCCCACATACATTAATACTGACCAGGTATATGATGACAAGAAAATCTTAATAAATTCAAAGACCAAAAAAAAAACAACAAAAGAAAAAAATAACACCAGACCATACTCTCTGGTCATAATGTAATAAAGTTAGATATACCAAAAAGACAAGAGAAAGTTGTCTCCCTATAAATTTAAAAAACCATTTTTTTAAACCTTTTAGATTAAGGCAGAAATCAGTGGTGAAATAGTAACAACAAAGCACTAACGAAATACAATCTAGGGAATTCAACTACAATGATACTCAGATGGAAACTGATCGTCTCAAATGCATATCTTAACAAAAAAACACAAAGTCAAAAACACTAGTTAAGGCAGAAAAGTATAATTCCAAAGCAAGGAAATACACAATAAAAGAAAATTATAAGAGAAGATTCAACAAAATAGCAAGCAATGAATGAAACCAAAAATTAGTTCTTTGAAAAGGCTATTAATATGGAGGAAATTTAGGCCAGGCACAGTGGCTCACATCTGTAATTCTAGAACTTTGAGATGCCAAGGCAGGAGAACTACTTGAGCCCAAGAGTTTGACACCAGCCTGGGCAACACAGCAAGACCTCCATCTATACAAAAAAAAAAAAAATTTTTTTTTTAATTAGCACGGCATGGCAGTGGTTGTCTGTAAACCTAACTACTCAGGAGACTGAGCCAGGAGGGTCACTTGAGCTCAGGAGTTTGAGGTTGTAGTGAGCTATGATCATACTACTGCACTCTAGAGCGGGTGACAGAGCAAGATCCTGTGTCAAAAAAACAAAACAAAAAATGGGGGAAATTTATCAAGGAAGATCCAGAGAAAGCATAATACACAAACAATATTAGAAATTATGAGGGGGATATAACTATAAATATAATATACTTGGTTCAAATATTTAAGTATATTAAAGGTTATCAATGGAATATAAAGACAAGACTGAGGGATTTTAACTCACTGCAAACTCAAAAAAATTCAACTGCGCAAGCTGGCTGCCAAAAATGTTAATGTAAAGTTAAACTGCAGAACAAGCATACAGTCAAGGAGAAGGGGGATATTTTTAAAGTATTATGTTTGGTTCTGAGCATAACAGATAAAGAAGGACTTTTTTTTTAATTGTCACTTCTTAGAATGTATATCAAGGGAATGACTTTGAAGTTTTAATAACTGTAGAATGAGAGGATGAACATGCTAATCTGGAACATGTTGTAAGAAAAGTAACTGGGAAAAATGGAGGATATTTAGCCTAGAAAACAAAGACATTTTAATGGGCTTTCTTTAAATAGTACAAATCTGTCATGTAAAAGACATATAGATACAGAAAAAGAGAATGAGATACAGATAGACAGACGTGAGGGGCTATGGGAGGCAAAATTAAAATAATGAAAGGCGACTTCATCTCAAAATCAACAAATGTTAATTTGTTCAGATGCCCAACAAAAAAAGGAACTGCCTTAAGAAATTATAGACTCTCCTTCCTGTCAGTAGAAATGTTGAAGCAGAAACTAGATAATTACCTGTCAGGAATATCAAACAATAGATTCCTGTGCAAAGTGCAATATTAGAACTCTTGACCACTTAGGTTCATTCCATTTCAAAGATTTTGTGATTATACATGACTTGGTAAATAAATTTTATTATCTAACGGTAATATGAAAGCTAAAAACTTTTAACCCCCAAATTTGGATCACTCGCACTCAACTTCAATAGTCTCAAAGATTATACACCTTTATCCTCCTGAGTTTTATCTTTATCCTACATGCTTCTTTTTAGGTTTGTCTATACACAAAATACACTTCTGTCCTACTTTCCCTCATCTTTCTTTGCTATGACCCCCTTCTAACAGCATTCAATAAATTCCTGTTTTGGTCTAACAACTCTTTTCTTGTTTTCTATATGTAAAAAACAGTCCATATCTCAACTATCTACCCAGCCCAACATCCTTCCAAACAATATAAAGGCTCAAGAGAAGTTTTGAAAAACATTTCCCAACTGTTTCAGACATGTATGTCCTACACACGTACATGAGAGAAGCATGACCTCAAACACATTAAGCAAAATTGATTTCTTTCTACTATCATTTACTGATCATAATGAAATGGTTTACTGAGATAAAACACACAAAAACATATAAACTTCTATAGTTTAATGAAATATACATTAACACAATTTTTTTTTAAATCCAAGCAACACTGTCAAAAGGCAAAAAGTAACAACAGCATGTGTCCCTGAACATGGACTGCAGCTTCTATCATATCTGGCCCCAGTTTTAAAGTACACAACCATGTAGTAATAAATGACCAATTGCCTTTCAGAAGCTAGAGAACTGGAAGTCCCACCTAAAACTAACACTTTAAGATTACAGAAAGAGGTTGCTGCGTAACTTCTAAAGAGGAAGGTAAAAAGCAAAGAGCTAACATAATTCCTTTCTTCCACTTCTCTAAACTAACCTCACTACCACTCTTTCCTTTATCCTACTCACTCAACTCCTCACACCCATTCCCCCTTCTTACATCAATCAGTAATGTATTTCATCTCTGGTCATATTGATATGAATGAACACACATACTTGCATTTCTTTATAAGCATATACCCTCATATCTTTACAGTAGTGGTAATATATTCTTTATCTTATATAGTGCTTTATTTTTATTTCAATGGGATTTTGTTTTTCTGTACACAATATTTCAGGCATACAAAAAAGAATAACAAGTGCCTATATACCCTTAACCCAGTTTAAGAAATAAAATAATAGAGTCAGTGGAATTCCTCATTAACAAATTCATTTTAGACTCTTTCCATTCACTTTGTTAAAATGGTAATAAATTTAAATATGTGGAAATGGGAAGAATAAGGGAGGAACCAGAAAACTTGACCATGTTACATGTATAAATTCAAATTATCTAACGTCAATGAGCCAAAAGTAAAAGCACAAGCACTATGATTTGTAATGGTGAATTCAAAGTGGTAAATTTAAATTAAAACTTTATAGTTAGGTAAGGTTACAACATGTCATCTCTGCACATACCAGTTGGTGTCACTACAACTGAGACTATAGTAACAGACTATAATGAAAAAAGACCTACAACTGATTTCTATGTAATATGAACATATTGTATGCATGAGTAATATTCATATATGAAGCCTACTGCTAGTTCATTTCAATTCAGATGCGAGAAAATTTGAGAAAATAAAAATGACATTTTTTTAAAAGACCAAATCCAAATATGGCATTCAGAATCTCCTGAATAGTTAACATTAAAAGACCTACCAATCTTGTTATCACTAGAACTAAAAACAAACAAATTTTTTAAAACTTCTCAATGGTGAGAGAGAAATATAAAGCCTGGGAGTTAGGGGGGTGTCACAGAAAAAGGACCTGAATCTCTTACCTGTGGGCAGCTTGATACTGTGAAAAGGACTTCCTCTTCTGTAAACCACTGCTATTTAATTCATTTGTATAAACATTAAAAGCTTAATGCAGACTTCTAGGTAAGCCTTCTTGAGTCTAAATTTCTTGTTTGGTTCATATTCATAAAAAAAGAAACAGGAATACAGTAGGTGGCTACATATTAAAATTCCTTTCAAACAGTGGTTTACATCTGTTGTGTAGTTTGTGCAGCAAACATCCCATTAGCCACAAAAGCCAGAAAACGTCAAGACAGTATGTCAATGAAGCTCACAGAATACATAAAGTATATCTTCAAAATGACTGTTTCAAGTGAAAATGCCTGGAATCAGAATTCTTTGTACTGCTTTCTATGCTGCCAACTATTAGGTCTGCAGCAACTGTGTGCAGTTAAGTACCTCCCACATATTATCCAATAGCATCAATAGGTATAAATCTATAAAAGCAAAACTAACAGCTTAAAAGGCTTATAGCTTCTCACTATTCCACATATTCACTGTCAATTGTGGTCTCACTACTCCTATTCTAATGCATCAACTCTGTTCTTTCAGTCCAAAAGGCTGAATTCTTATACATTCCAAACAGAAAATCCACGACACATATTATTTGCTGCCGTAGCACTGCCAGACTGCAGTTACAGCTAGCTGGCGCCAGTAAGAACAATTTACATAAAGCAATTCTCTTTTCATGACCAAACTAAAGGACAGTACTGCTGAGTAAACCCTCCCCATTTGCTCCCCAACATGCACTGACTGGTTCTAGAATATATCTAGTTATCCATTTACTAATATAATCTAAATCCAGGTAATAAGAGAAAATTAACATAATTCTTATATAACTGAAATTCCACTCCCACCACACAAAAAATATTTTTAACCCCCAGAGATATATTCAAAAGCCTTAGCTTACTTGTGGCATAGACCAATATGATTACATAAATGCAATGGTTGCTGTTCTTAGCAATCATTAAAAATACAAATTACAACTCACATTACTTAGAAGCTATTCTCATGCTACTCTACAACTACCTTTCAAATTTTGTCGACTAATCAATAGTAAATATCTTTAAATAGATTTGGTCTTAGAACCATATCGTCTAACATTTCACCAAATAATAAGATTTGTGCATCTTCAGGTATCACTATTATGATGGTTAAATAATTCAACACATGTATCACTAGTTAATATTATGAAAGCCTATGCTCAGTACCAAAACCTAGGCATGTTAAATTACAAATATCTTCACAAGAACACATTCTGTCAGTGCCACATTCTTTTCGAAACTGTATCATTCATGTATTGTTTTTATTGGCCAGATCTGACTGGGCAAGAGTTGAGTTATTATCTATGAAGTCCTTTGTTTAAATTTTTTTTTAGTTACTTTAAGACCTACTAATACATACTTCTACATCTCCACTGCTATTTTTCCACTTATTTTGTTAAGAGTATAGATATATTAAATTGTATTTTCAAATAACTATCCAGAAACTATTTTAGTGCCACATCCTGAAATGATAATAAAATGAAAAGATGTTTTTAAAATGCTAACTAGGGGTTATCCAAACTGTTTCTTATTTTTAATCTTATTTTCAGCTGTTTTAAAACATACTTCTTAAGTTACCCTTACTATATATAAATATAATGGGGCTCTAATGAGGGGAATGATAAAGCTATAGCAAATAGTAGACTTCTAATATGTAGATAATCATAATTGTCACCTAGGTTTGATAGACTTCCTCAAACATCTATGTTCTTTTCTTAGGATCTGTGCCCCACCAGCAACAGATAAAGTGACAGGGAAAAATAAAATATAATTCATGTAGTAAATGCTATAGATATTAACACTTGGTGAAAACAAAGGTCTTATACCAAAAGAGCTTTCTATGTACCATGTACTGATCATAAAATCTCAGAGTTGGGAAAGAAACCTTAGAAATCATCTAAGTATTATATTCTTTATAAGTTTTAAATTTTTGGATGCTTCCTCTGTCTCTCTTCCTATTTGTAGCACGTACCCTACTCTGAATAAAAGTAGGAAATTTTAGGTACTTTGAAAATCAAAGAACCTAAAATCATTTAGTCTAGCATAAAATACAATGTAAATAACAAGTATTTATTTTTAAAAGCCCTGACAGCTAATTATCTGACAGCAAAATAATTAATCAAAAGAAACTCAAAATCTCTACAACCTGCTTATTAAAAGTACCAACTACAGAAATGGTTAATCTAGCTTACTACTTCTCAAATGAATAACAGTAAAAGTCTAGTGTTCTATTTCCAATCCACTACAGATCAATACTTTTGTAAAATACAATGACAATGAATCACTTGAAAAAGGAAATAAAAAAGGCATAAAAATTATGAGCCTCAATTATTATTTGATTCAAATGACAAAATTACTTTATCAGATTGATACAAAAATTTCTAGATACTCTCAATTTCAGTTATCATCCCATGGAGGATCAGAAACAAACAGTTCATAGACTTACCACTTGCCACATTTTGAGGAATGCTTATCTAGCTTTTGGCTATCTATTCTACCCTTGCCCCAGAATACACAATCCCTTAGTATTTGCAACCTTCTCTATTATTTATCATCTTTGTCTTCCCACTCTCTCCACAAATGTAAACTCTATGAGGGCAGGGGTTTTGTATGCCAAGCAATAAAACAGCGCGGGCAAATAATAAGTGCACAATAAATGCTTGTTAAATTTGTTGAGCCCATTGATCAATTCAGTCAATTTTTGTTTTCTTTCTACCATGCTGCCTAAGCACAAATAAGAATTCTTGTTTTGTCCCCTTTGACTCTTCAAAGTCTTTGAGATTCTAAATACTTTCCTCTCTGGCATTCTAATGTACATCAGCCAGGCCCCTAACAACCCCCCCCCCAAAGATCCTTTTCTAAAGTATCCAGTAGCCCAGATTTCTCCCCAAGTCCATTCTTCCAGAAATAATGATTTTAAAAAGAAAAGAAAAAGAAAAATATCTGTGCTATAGGAAAAAGCAACCAATATTTAACTTAAACTTATCTGTTACACATCCTGCACTAGTCACTTTATGTGTCACCTTCATTTAAATCCCAATATTAACTCTGTATGATAAAAATTATCCCCATTTTATTTTTTTCTACAGTATCCAGCCATTCCAAATCCCCATCTTAAAAATATAAAAAACTGAGGTTCTAAAAATAAGTAACTTGTTTCATCCCATCAAAATAATACTTTAGAATTTCTGAACTCTTAACTGTAAATAGGGATTGTACTTTTAAGTAATATATATCCATTTTTTCACATGACCTCTAACTAGTGAGTGGAAGAATATGGATTCACCCTGACTGTTTGACACCAAAGTTGGTGTTCTTTCCTGACTCTTTGTCTAGTCAAACCACCTCTTTCATTTAATGGTCAGGGAATGGCACACAAAGAGGTTATGTAATTTATCCAAACTATACAATTACTTTAATAACAATGCCAGAGTTGAAATAATATATTCTTGACTTCCATTCTAATGCTTTCCATTATGCGAGTCATGGTACAGATACTTCTATATCCAGCAAAGGAAAGCACAAGGTCAGAGAGTTCTGGCAGTTAGTTGTATCTGGCTTACTTCAGAAGACAGATCACCTTCAGGCAGATGCAGAATCAACTCAGACCTCTACTGTTAAATTCCCTCTTCCATTAAACTTATAAAGATTAACAGAGACAATTAGCACTGTTTTCACCATTTCCATATTCACAAACAGTTACAAATCACCCACAGACAACACTTTGTGAAAATTCTAACCTGAGCAATTACAAATCGCTTATTTGAATAAACATTAGGCTTTCTCCCAAATCACTTTCTCTTTGGGGAGTGTAAAGAGTAGTAAAGAAGAGGAGTCAACGTTTCCTGTGAAAGTTAACCATTTTTCCAATTTTCACTCCAGTTTTACCACTAATGTGAAAGCCATTTTCCAAAAAAGGAGTAACATAGTTTTAGCATTTCCTTGGAGTTACCAATGTCATGTTAAGAATGTTAAGAAGCTGGCTTTCACTCTGGAAAATGTGGAATTCAATTTTAAATCAGATTAAGATTATAAAGTATCATGTTTCATGCCTCATCAAGGCATCACTGGCACGGTGAATGTTAAATTAATATGTAAACAGATGTAAATTTTCAACAAAAATAAGTTTGTAATGGTCTCTAATATTACCTACCAAATATTTCTCCAAAAATAAGACAGGGTCTTATATTTATTTTTCCTCAAGAAGACACCCTAGGGCTTATTTTGAGGGGATGTGTTATTTTCCCCTCAAAGTCTCAGCTTGCAGCATGCACAGGATGGCGGGGACCTGACAGGAGGAACCAACCTTGTTGGTGGGGCTGCACCCACCTTTCCGGTCACCTCTGGGATAGTAGCTATCACCATGGGGCAGATGAGAAGGGCTGTTTGTCTTCTTTACCGCTCAGCGAAAAATGCATGGGTTGTGCAGATGCACTGCATAGCCACGCCCATCACTAGGTCTTATTTTCGGGGTAGGGCTTATATTATGCAAATGCTTAGAAATCCTGTTAGGGCTTATTTTATAGGTAGGTCTTATTTTCGGGGAAACACGGTAGTCTAGTGTACATCCGTAGGTAAGAAAATTTTCAATTAGGAAACTTACTTATTATTTTAAGTGCTAAGACTTCTTGGCTCAAACTATCTGGGCAAAAATCATTTATAAAATGCTTTTTTCATTGGCCTGTTCAGTAAATTGCTTATTTTGAATACAATTTAACTTTTTCTTATTCAGTAGCACCATGAAGAACATCGAGTTGATAGTGACGTCTTTTAACACATTGGTAACATTTAAAAGAAAAGAGAACCGATTGCCACATAGAAGATATCTCAAGGTGTTTATGTTTCTAATTAGTGTTTCTTTAGTCTCTTTACTTTCAATCATCACTTTTTGCTGATGTCACTGGATCTCCTTCAGTCGCACCATGGTACTCCATATAAAAATCATGACAAGGCGAAAGGTTACCAAAGGTGCCCTAGCTTCTAAAGAGTAAACTGACTTTACATATACTAAGTCTCTGCTACCAAATAAAATAGGCTAGATTTTACTTATGTTTACTTTCTTCTGAATAAGAAACTGTATTTTACATATTTAAGGTTGCCAATAATCTATCAAATAATAGGACAGGGATTTAAAAGGAAGTGCCTCAGGGGCTGGGCACAAAATGTGATTCAGTGAAGAGGACCAGAGGTTAAGCAAGAGTAAGCCCTACCTGAAGGAGAGAGCATCTACTCAACTGTGGATTATTGTTCTCAAGCAAAACTGCAGGCCTAGTACTGCCCACTCTTCTGTTTTTTAAGAGGCAAGACATCAAGGTTTTTATATGTAATCTGACAATTTTAAACGTTAGCAACTAGGGAAATAGGGAATGGCTAAAGGATAAGTCTGTTGGTTGCCAGTTAGTGGCCACTGAAGCAGCACTTTAATACTACTACTGTTTCTTAGATTCTCATCTGTACTGAAACACAGAAAACTCTGGCCCTGAATTCAAGTCATTTCTTTAGAGAAATTATTTTCTCAAATTACGTATGGAGGGCTCAGCAAGACTAGAACTAAAAGATTTCTCCTACTCTCGTAATTCTGTAATGTCAACATTCTAGATTGGCTTTACCTAATAAATCTGCCACTACCCACACACAGCAAACAATGGCTAATTTATGTAACAGAGTAGGTCAGTAGTACAAACGTGAATATATACATTACTAAGTAGATATAGATATCAGTCAGCACTTCTTCTGAGAATGTTATATGAGAAATTTCCCATACTTTTTAAATATACACTGCTCCAATCACACTTGACAAGCAAATACACTGAAAAACATTCAAATATTACTGGGAAAATTAGCACCCGAGGGAAAAATCAGCATGTAAAGTATTTTCCCTGTATTTCATGATACTATTCATAATCATTATGTAAACTGGTTCTCAGCATATGCTTGCCAAATAGATAGGAAGTTTCTACCATTTTATAGATGAGGAAACAAAAATCAGAAAATAGAATGAGCTGGTCAGTATTAGAAAAATGTGGCCAAAACAGGATTCAAATTCAGGTTTGGACTACTCGTCAATGTCACCACCCCAATATTTCCCTTAGAGGCTTATGCTAACAAATGGTTTGTGAAAAAGAGTAAACAAAGGTGGAGAAGAAAAGAGAAGTGACAAAATATCATAAAGCCTCAATTATCCAGCTCCCAAATTTATTCTGCCCTCAATTATCCAGCATCATAGCTAACTTGGAATTCAGCACAGAAAACTTGAAAACTGTCACCAATCCCAAAAATAATAATCCCAGTGAGGTGTAGTTAATGCTTACAGTTGCAAAAATGCAACATGGCAGTGAAAGCATTAGCAATAATATCTTGAATAACCACAGGATGTTAGCACTTCCTCATGTAAAAGTAATGATCTTGTGGAGAGTGAAGATAAATTGTAGAGTTAGCAATAGAAGGCAAAAAAAAAAAGTGAGTCACTAATATTTCCCTATGGTCTCACTCTGAAGACCAACATAAATTGCTCAATAATTGCAACCTAGCCAGTTTTTCTCCAACATTAAAGAATACTATCCTGGATCATTGTATATTTAAAATAAAAAAAAAAGAATACGAAACCAAGTAGCTGGCGTGCTCACATAAAATTTTTTGAAGCCAGGCAGAGTGGCTTACGCCTGTAATTTCAGCACTTTGGGAGGCTAAGATGTGAGGATCGCTTGAGGCCAGAAGTTCAAGACCAGCCAGAGCAATAGGGAGACCTAGTCTCTACAAAAAAAAATTTTTTTTAATTTTTTTAAATGTTTGAAAGACACATATTTTAAACACTCCTCCTCCCCACCCCTGCCACCAAGACAATGAGCTATTATTACAAGAGGGATGAAAATAAGAGTGACTGAAGTCACAGGACATTCCCTTTCCTATGTCATACTTACTCCAAAGCATAAAATTACAGAAAGAAATGACTGATAGAATCCCTCACACATACTGATTTTTTTTCTTTTTCTCTTTTAGGGGCAAGTTCATATGACTGGATGATTCACCTAAATTAATGTTCAGATTATGGGAATTCACTACACCTCATAAAAGATAGTCCTAACAACCTTACAATGTAGTAAGTCAATAAAAGTGAAAAAAATGCTAAAAGCTGTTGATGAAACTGAAAGATGGACAATGATTAAGTTAAGAAATACAATTATTTTGTTTAAAAATAACTAGCAACAAGTATAAACACAAGGTTGTGACAAAGCAGCAATTTTAAACTAAGTCATATACATGTAGATTTTATAGTCTACTTTCACGAACATAAAAAAGAACATAAAGATACAGTCTAGAATAATTTTCAAACTGAATTCCACAGTGCCTTAGAGGCTACAGTTCTACAAATAAGTGAACTAGATCTGGACATTAATATTACAATTATCATATATAATCTCATTTCAAAGTTTTGTTCCTCATAATAGCCTAATGGTTTTCATTTTATTAAATACACATGACAAATATTATAAACTTATACTATAAAATAAATACACAACAATAAAATATCATTTGTAGCCCTTTTATATATCAGGGTCCTCCCTAAGATCTAATTTGCAAAAAAGCTGCTGTTTTTAGAAAACTGCTCTATTCAGAAAGTTTAGATCCTACTGTTCTATGTCATATAAGTCAGGGATATATTCATAATATTCTACTGTCAAAGTCAGAGGCGTGTACTATACCATTTAAAAAAATTGTATAAGTACTACAATTTAAGCACTGCTGCTTAAAGTATAACTGTTCTGCTATATGAAATATTATGTGAATAAGAATTTCATTCTCCCACCTTTCTGGATAATCACGGATAGTATCTCAATAAACCTCTCTATTTCAGAAGAATGTTAAGAAAGCTTTTTGAAAATTTTGAAACTAAATTTATAAAATCATTGAGTTTTATTACTTTTAAATATACCAGAGGTTTAAATTAACACTAAAATAACAATAACACTTAGTTAACTAAAACAATTATTTACTTCAGCTCTGATGGCATGTGAATACATTAGACATTAAAAATAGAGGTATCCAGGCCTAGACATGAACTTATTTCTATATTCAAAATCTGAATCGTAATGCCAATTTAAGCAAAGAGTAATTAGAACAAAAAAGTGAAAAGGCATTAAAAATGTGAAAGAGTTGAATGGCAGAAGGAGGCAGCAGCATGATGAGAAAGAATTGGAACCCATAATACCAAAAAAAAAAGACAGTATTAAAAAAATTTCTAACTATGACTTATATAGAGAATTATCATCTTCTCAAAAAGCGTCCAAACAATACCTCACAAAAACCAAGAAAACTCATACTCTTCATGCAAAACAAGGTTTATTTACAACTTTTTTTAAAAATCTATGCAAATTTCTACAAATAAATATCAAACATACTAAAATATCCAATATAGAAGAGAATATTAAGTTAATCAGAGCCAGAAAAACATTACTATGGTGATCAAATGTTCTAGCAGAACAGAACAGAAATTGGTGAGAAATTACAGGAATTTAACCTTTGACCTACCTCACTATCCTATGTACTGTTTCCACAATAGAAGCTTAAAGGTTCTAGCAAACATACCAACTTTTTAGCAAACAAGCTCTAAGTTCGCCTTCCTATGTAAACTCAGTTAAATTCAATTTTTTTTAATGTAAAGATAAAGAGTACTGGTTCTTACCTCTGGTCCTGATGCATGTGACAAGGCTCCTCACAGGCATATTTGCTGCCTAAGCAGCTACAAAGACCAGGTTAGCAGCCATTTTGAGACAGCTGCACAGTCTCAGTTGCACAAAAGTGTAATTAAAATGGCTGCAACGTGCACTCAAGAACTCACACAGTGAAAACTCAGCTCTGTATCAAAGCCCCCCTCCCCCATTTTGTCAGCCTGCAGGAAACTGAACACAGACAACTGCTAATGCATATACTGCAACAAACAATGCAGCTACTCAGGGCACTGAAAAAGAAATCGGAAGACAGCAAGCCAGTTTTGTAACATAATGCCTGTAAATCCGGACTTGCAATACAGACTTTAGGCACAGCCGGATCCCAGACAACTTTAAGTCCATGCCACATATTAGCAGTTACAGAGATAGAGCCAAATCACACAGAGCAAACATCAGGGAATTCGCCTGAAAGAAAGCCTCCATTTCAGTCCAGAAAAAAAATGTTAAACCCTGCTCAAGGCCTTTTTTTTTTTTTTTTACTTTTTATAGTAGTTTTATCATGAAAAGAATTTCAATTTTATAATTCTAGAAAGTTAAGCTTAAATCTTGAGAGTCATTTGATCAAGTTAATTTCAATTTATAGACACCTAAAGATTTTCTCCACAGAATCTAAACCCCAAAGTGCTCAAATCTAGCAGAATGGTCAAAGCCTATAATCAAATTTTTGAATATTGACAATGGAGTCTTTGCGACTAGTATGGCAACAAAGCTTATTTTGAGTAATTTATCATAAAGATAAAAACAGTCCCTTCACTTCCTTAGTACATATGATCACAAACATTCATATCCCCAGGTGATTGTTTGGTCTCAGGGCAAATTACACGTCATGCCCTGACATAGACCTCCTAACATTTTATACTAGTGAAAAGCGAATAAAAATAAAGAATGCAGACACTTGAAAAAAGTAGGAAGCACAAAAGGGTAAAATCCAGCCTAAAATTGAGTACATTAACAAGACAAATTTAAAAGAGATTCAACAAATTTGGCTTGGCAGTAACACAGCCATCAAGAGAAAGGAAGGGCAAAAGCACAGAAAGAATATCAGTGATGGAATCCACATTTTCCTTCTCTCTTCCTCAGTCTACCATCCTAAAATTTAGCTACCCCGTGCTAGCTTGTCTATCGATAAATATAGGTATTTATTAAAACTTTTTCAAGGGTATATGGGGGTAGTAGGGATATAGCTAAAAGGAGATTGGCCCTATGATTTCATAATGGTTCAAGCCGAGCAATGGACACAAAGGATCCATTACGTCATTCTATTTCTATACATATTTGAAACTTTCCTAATAAAAGGTTTCTTTAAATCACTCATCTTTAAAAGGTCTTTATTTATTTTCCATGAGGCAAACTGGATAATGTAATAATTGCTTTAAGTATTGCATCAGAAAAAAAAAGTTATACTTGATTAAAGCCATATTAATTCTTCAAAAATATAACTGATTCTCTGAGGGTGTCTCAAGCAAAGTCTATTCATTAAAAGCAAGATTTGGCAAACTGGGAAAGACTGGAACAGGAAAGACATTGCTGTAGCCCTGGAATCTAAGTTTAATTGCTGGGGAAGGGAGGTTGCACAAATAGCCAAAACACTCAGAGCTGCCTGATGAACAGCTTCTAACCTTCTGGAAGCAGATTTTTTTGGAAGTCTGGTCTACAAAGATTTAAATTATGTAACACACCCTCAAATAGATGATACCCCCTTCAAGCCTCCTCCCTTGTCTTGCCCAATACCTTTCCAAAGTAAATCCTGGCTACTTTTTTCTTAGTCTAAACTTAGTCTAACAACGGAAAGCTGCTGGCTACAGTTGAGCATCCCTAATCTGAAAATCCATAATGCTCCCACAAGCATTTGCTTTGAACATCATGTTGACACTTAAAAAATTTTGAATGTTGGAGCACTTTGGACTTCAGATTTTCAGATTAGAGATGCTCAAACATTATCAATTCTGCAAAAATATCTAAAATCAGAAACACTTCTGGTCCCAAGCATTTCGGATAATGGATACTCAACCTGTAGTGGCTATACACGCTACTTTTCACCTAATTTAGATTTCAAAATAAGAGACAGAGTGTTCCATCATTGTACCCTTCCTCTTCCAGCTACTACAATTATCTTACTAACAATTTGCTAGATTTTCTCTACTATATCAACGCAAGTAAGTCAAATTAATAAATATGCCGACTGCCTACCACATGCAAGATGCTTTGGAAGACAAAGGAGTAGGAAGGTACATTAATATGTATCAAGCCTTCAGGTAAGTTTTACATACATTTCAATTAATTTTCACACTAACCCTAAAGGTAAAGTTTTTTCCTCAATTTGTGATAGAGGAAACAGGCTGAGTTGAGATTAAGTAACTTCATAAAACTGGTAAGAGCTGAAATACAACCCCGATTACACTTAGCTGCAGCCCATAGAGCTTTATCCACCCCTTCACACATTGGCTCTGTTTCTGTGTCTGATAAAATAGTTTAGGAAAGAAAAATGATTGCTCTACTATTCAGATAACTGGTGCCACTGCCAACACCTTTCACTCTATGTCCCCTAGAAACTATCCTATTTCACCTGATAAATCCTACTCATGATTCAACCTACACTACCTTATTCACTGACAATCCTTTCCTTACTCTCCTTTCTCCTTACTATGCCCATTTCCAAATCAGATGTAATTGCTCTCTCAAGACCTTTTATGCATATCATCATTATACTCACCATATTACATTACTTATGTCTTTATCTTAATTCATTTTCCATTCTCTTCCATAGCATGAAACACAACATTTGCTCAATAGATGATGTGCTGAATAATTCCCAGTGTTTTTGTTTCTAGCACAAAAATCTCAGAAAATTCTACATCTTTAAGAACCTTCATTTTTAGGATCTCAACTCTTATTTTCTAGGAAGAAGTAGTCAACTAACAAGTCAATGAAGTTTTTAGTCTTGGCTTAAAGGAAATTTGCACTTCAGAATTAAAAATGGAAAAAATATCTTTTTTATGGCATTTTCAGTTTTTAGAATGTTTTTATAGGCACTACACAGGAGCTACTATGTGCTTAGAATAGCTAAACTCTGCAAAAATTCTATAGGAAACTACAGAACATAATTATATTTACTTTTAAATTTTATTAATATTACTAAGAAAGTAGGATGCAGCTTGACTGTATAATGTCACAGATTATCTTGGAAAAAATTTGTTTTTGAAAGGGTCATCTGTAATGGGCCCAATAATCATTTATTTGTAAAAGTATACATATTTGGAAACAATTTCTTTTCTTTTTCTTTTCACCTGGTTCTCAGCATGCACAGAAACAATTTCTAATGTTAGATAAACATTTTCATGACTATCCAATGTTTAATCTCTTCCTAGGTAAAAACTAGTACTTTCACAAAAGTTTTCTTCATTTCACTCTTACAATGACCATCTAAAATAAGAGTGCTACAATCTGTAATTTTTATGAGCAGAGAATGTAACCATTTTCCAGGAGTCACAAGTAGCAATGGAAAAAAAAACCTAGAAGAGAATTAACTCTAGTCAACTGCTATATTTTTTATATATCACACTATTTGAAAACTTTGCATATGAAAATTCCATAGAACTTAAAAGTTTTGCTGCATTTGGTAGGAAGTAAATACACATTTCATTTTTTTAAGTTAAGATGCTTTAATTATAAGTTATTGTTAACATCATATTTTTAAAAGAAAAAGGCACATTACATGAATGTTAAGATAATGAAATGAAAACAGCTGATTTCACTCCCTCAAATCCCACTAAAACTCCAATAAAGGGGATTATTTTTTTTAGGCATAAATCCTAAAAACAGAAAGAAAAGTAAGAGACAATAGCTACAAAGAAAGCTGGGAAGCTGGAAAACAAGAAGGACCAGTGGTACCTAACTTAGCAGTCCCTAAGACACCCTATTCCAAGGTGCAGTGGTGACAAGTTAAGAACCAATGTTTTACATGGAAGAAACCTCAAAAGACATGGGAAGCAGAAGAACCAAGTACCTTTGGAAATTGGGGTGAAGGGAGCAAAGAGTAAGACACTGTGGCTAAAAGAAAAGAATACAAATGAAAGCTGTTTGGAAAGCAGTAAAATACCCTAGATGACCTTACCAAACAGTGAATATCTGTTCTCCCCAACCCTAGCAAAAGCCTGAAGATAACATCCACAGTTAAAAATAAAAGTATTATACCAAAAAGAGAGGGACTCAGTGCTGACTGCAGAAATTACCTAGTCCTCTTCCTTCATTAATCTTCCAGAACCAGAATGCTGGCAATCAGACCCTTATTCTCTACATATGAAAACAGAAGATACTCAGATACTGTAGCGATATAAGACACAAAACCTAAGGTTTTGTGGGGAGCTCCCCCAAAATGGCCCACCCAGAGCAGACTATAGGGAAGTTCAAAACTGCCAAACTTAGATATTCCAATCAAGTTTTTAATCTTCCAAATCACATTATGCAGTGAGCCAAGGAAGAGGAAGGCAACTGAGAAAAGTCTAACATAAAAGACAAAGACAAACCTGTACCACCAAAAAATACACAAAACAATAGACTATGCAGGAGTAAGAAAACTTTCAAAAAAATTAATTGACACAGAAAAGATACTGCATTCTTGAATCAAGAATAGAATACTATAAGCAAGAAATTAAATAAAGAAATTAAGAACATGATAGGAAAAATAAAAAATTCAATTTCAGAAGAACTGGATGATAAAAGTTGAAGAAATCTACTTTAGCAAAAAGACAAAATCTTATATAGGAGGAAAAATATAATTGGAGTATCCATCCAGAAATTCAAATTAGAATAACAGAATAGCAAAAGAAGGACTTCACCAATGAAATCATGTAAGAAAACTTTCCAGAATTGAAAAGCAAGAGTTGCCAGACCAAAAGAGCTAATGAAAGCCAACAGACAATAGTAATCAGATCTACACCAATACATGTTACAATGAAATTTCAGCACACTAGAGATTAATAGAGTCTATGAGCTTCCACTGAGAGGGGGAAGCAGAAATAAGAATGGCTTCAGATTTCTCAGTAGTACTAATAAAAGCAAGAAGATAACAGAACAGTGCCTTTAAAATTCTAAAGGAAAATAATTTTAAACTAGATTCTATACCCAGCCAAACTATCAATCAAGCATAAAATAGAAAATGACATTTTTCAAACATATATGGTTTTAAAAATATACCTCCCGTGCACCCTTTCTCAAAGTCACCAGAGAATGCGGTCCCCTCCCCACAAAGACTGAATAAAGTCAATAAAAAGACATGGCATATGGAAAACAAAGATCCTAGAAGATGGATGAAGGGAATCCCCACAATGGTGAATAAAATTCTAAAGATGACAGTCATATACAAGATATGAAGAGCAACTAGGCCAGA
The DNA here is from genome assembly GCA_008086735.1 of Cheirogaleus medius. NCBI lineage: Eukaryota > Metazoa > Chordata > Mammalia > Primates > Cheirogaleidae > Cheirogaleus > Cheirogaleus medius. Next base: position 44,763,116 of record VBSM01002616.1, read on the forward strand.
CTGGAGCAATGACACTTAAAAAACAAACATGAGGCCAGCACAATGACTCACACCTGTAATCCTAGCACTTTGGGAGACCGAAGCAGGAAGATCACTTGAAGCCATGAGTTAAGAGACCAACCCAGCAACATAGTGAGACCTCGTCTTGACAAAAAATTTAAAAATTAGCCAGGTATGGTGGCGTGCACCTATAGTCCCAGCTACTCAGGAGGGTGTCAACTATGATGATGCCACTATACTCTAGCCTAGGCAACAGAGCAAGATCCCATCTCAAAAAAACAAAACAGAAAGAAAAAGAAACAAACATGAGTCAAGATCTGCTGCTACTGGACTTGTGGAAATAACTGTCTTCTAAATTAATTCTTCTAAATAAATATCAAAGGATCCTTAAAGAACTGTACCAAATCATCTTAACTATTATACAGAAGAGACTCATGAATGCAGGTATACTGATATAAAGCTGACATCATCCTCATGAGTCAACAACTATCATAAACTGTATCAAGGATATGGGTCAAGATTTTCATGATTCTGTTGTGCAGAGCAGTCAATTTTGTGTAAGTAGATTACTTAATACAAAACTAACAAAAGAGGAATTACCTAAGACTAAATGAATGATTTAATTGTGATTAATATTTTGAATAGTCATAACAGAAAAACACTTTCTTCTTTATATCTAGTCCCCAATTTAATATTTTGTATAAATACTAATTTAAGTAATCTCTTGATCCAATATCCTCAGAATTCAGGGGGGAAAAATATCCTGTGAAAGATCTTAATATAGGTCATTAGCTAATAAACTACCAGAAACATTTTAAGAATGATTCTGTAAAAAAACACTCAATATATTGACTTTGTCCAGAAACTGATTAGAACAATGATTAATATTATATAAAGCATAACTCACTCTTTTTACTTTTTATGAATCAGTTTACATAGTTTATAAGAATCCGTTTTCCCTCCCACCAGGATAAAATTGGATAAATCAAATTTGTGACTATGACCACACAAGAACTGTGACATTTAAAAACAAATCTCTTAATTAGGTATGACAGGGAACAAGGACTACATCTCAAATGTAGAAATTATGCCTACTAAATCTTCACAGAAAAATCAATTTAGTATCTCTTCTATAGCTTATACATTTCAAGATTTAAAGGGAATAAAGAATAGTCCTTCCTAACAGGCCAGAGACACTGACAAATGTGAGAATCTCAGAGAACCAAAATACCCTACAATTATAGGTACTGTAGATGAATGCTGATTGAGATAAATCAAATGGCTTGGCTCCTGATTGTATAAATAAGCTGATAAATAAATTATAACAATTTACAGAACATCCAGATAAAAGTTAAACTCTTACCCTCATATCAAATTGATATAGTTTTGTTTATCAGACAATAGGAAGGTCTTTCTAAATTAATCAACACCTCATTAGACCTATATGAATTAAATGGCCAAACATCAAAATAAACTGAATCAGAAAATCACTAAACAGACGTATACAGCCAAATTTGTACCTTAAGAGTCAGGAGCTTGATCACAAAAAGGGTTTTGGAAGAAAAATGACACTTTGCCTCAATTTTGGTGAGCATGTCCAGCGAGAGATTAAAAATAAGGGGTTGGGGAGAAATCCTGTGTGGATCTAGTCCCCAAAATAAATTACTTCATCCCTATCTGGCAATGATGACTGTCTGAAGAAATGTGACAAACCTTGACTGTCAAATCATTTGACAATTTATCTAGTGGATGCTTGCCATTTAAGTAAATTACATGTTCATTTTTTTAAAAGTTCTGAAATCTATGGATGACTTAAAGAAAGGAATTAGAATAATCTTACTCCCTTTTTTTGTACCTCCATCTAAAATGAAGAAATTCTGTTCTGTCAATAAGTATTTATTGAATATTAAGGTAGGCACAGTGGAAAGCAATATTATACTTTTAATAGCGGTCTTATACCTGACTAGAAGGAATTTTTCTTTAAAATGTGACATTTGTCAAATTATTCAATAAAATGTACTTCCTAACCCCAAGAAGTTTATAAAGTATTACACCAAACATAAAAGTGGAAAGGAATAAATGACTTTAAAGAGATACAAAATAAAGCAAAGGGAAATTAGAAAACTTCCAGCTGAGAATAACAACATACTTTATTGGACACATTATTTAATATGTAGGTATCATGGCAGCAATGAGTCTTACCTTCAAAAATCAAGGATTTGTATCAGAGAGCTAGAGTTCTCCTAACCTACTAGGACCTTCTTTCTCCCCTCTGAAATACTAAACATGCTTTACTAATAAATAATGCTTATTGTAATGGCCTTCTAGGAAGATTTCCTTGATCTCTTCTCAATAGTCTCACTTTCTGTGCCCTACACAAATATCTATTGTTTTACTTATCATATTCTCCAAAAAGTTATTTATTTATTAATCAAGTAAATTTTGTCTATAGAGAATTCACACAACCCCAATCTTTTTACTTGTGTATAATACAAGGTCCTTAAAAATCACATTTTCTAGCATGAAGATGTATATTTTATGCACATAACTTTGAGTGTAAAATAAGCAATTAAAGCAATTGTCACTCAATTTATCTGAAGTCTTTTTAAATTAAGCAAGTTAACCTGCAAAGCTCAAAAATACTACACTGAGTTTTAAAAATTAAAAACTCCAATTCTTATAAAACTTATCATGATTTAATGTTTTCAAAGGCAAGCAGAGTGGGGAAGAATTCTATCAAATAAGATAAATATTTCTAATAAGTGGGACCCTCAGTCACAAATCACAAACATGAAGGTCCAAAAATAACATTTCGAAAGAAGATATACAGAGTTATATCATAACTGGACCTAACTCTGAAAACAGAGAACCAATTTTGATTATGAATTACTTTGAGAGACCACTTCTCCAGCTTCCTTATAGCAGAAAATGCTATTCATTAATATCCATTTCTCTCTTTATTTTATAAAATTCTCTAATTTTAGCTGAGTACATGATTACCCATTTTGACATTGCATTTCCCAGGCTTCTTTTCCCAGCTAAATATGTCCCAATGAAAAAATGATCATCCATAAAACATGAGTCAAAGTGAGATGTGTCACTTCCATACCATGCTTTCAAAAGAATGAGTGTACACTCCCATTGCCCTTTCTCCCTTGCCCCTGGCTAGTAAGATGGAAGCCATATGTTAAGGCAAAGTCATCAATAAACTCTAAACAATCTTACTCTGTACTGTTACATGAGAGAAAACATTCATCATCTTTAAACAATAGTAATGGAGTCTCTTATACTGCAGCAGCTTAGCCTTTACTCTAATCCAATTTACTTCTGACATTTATCACCTAAAAGGAAATAAAAGACAGAAATCCAAAAGTGGTCCTTCTTTTCCCTTCCATGCTTTTTCCCATTTCTTCCTTCTCTTAAGACACTCTATCTAATAAGGGTAACAGGACAGATACACTCCTAAGGCTCCAAAGCCTTGGCTGGGAATCAGTAGCAGCAGTCATTTTTTTTTTTTTTTTTTTGAGACAGAGTCTTACTTTGTTGCCCAGGCTAGGGTGAGTGCCATGGCATCAGCCTAGCTCACAGCAACCTCAAGCTCCTGGGCTCAAGCAATCCTTCTGCCTCAGCCTCCCGAGTAGCTGGGACTACAGGCATGCGCCACCATGCCCGGCTAATTTTTTCTATATATTTTTTAGTTGGCCAATTAATTTCTTTCTATTTTTAGTAGAGACGGGGTCTCGCTCTTGCTCAGGCTGGTTTCGAACTCCTGACCTTGAGCTATCCACCCGCCTCGGCCTCCCAGAGTGCTAGGATTACAGGCGTAAGCCACCGCGCCCGGCCAGTCATTTTTTATTATTCCATCAAACTCCTTTTCTCCTGAAATAGCAGATTCCCTCCTCATATTCTAGGTTTACCTTTCTACAAAATGTAAGTCATTATTGTTGAGAATTACTGACCCAAAGGGAGATCGTTTTATGGCTTTGACAGTTCTGAGGATCACTATTCTAACACACAACTAAAATTTCCTCCTAGAATGTAAAACTGCCATAGAGTGACAGACACATAATTTCTATGTACCCACCAAGATAAAAGTTCCCCGAAGTAGCACAGGGCTATACAAATAACAAAGGGAAAAAGGATCATATAATAAGACATTATGACACTACCACCTTACATCGCCATCATACAAAGGGGTCCTCTCTTCCAAACTAGGGATATACAGCTGGTTATTCCCAGTAATTACATACAAAATGTTTATTATATTCTGAGCAATGGAAAACTGCAGACATGAATAAGTCACTATTTCTGATGGCAAAGTTAATAAGTCATCTTCATTTCCTAGATTTCCATGTTTATTATAGATCCAATTATAAAGACTCAGGAAAGCACTATCAACTGTACCTTCAGGCCTCCCACATTTTTTCTAAAAGGTGGCCAAAGAAATGCCTGAGTCATTTTCTTAAAGACTCTAAAATCCAAATGATCAAAATTCAAAACTGAAAATATTCACACTATATAAATAAGCACTAGTAGCCCTGGGTCCACTCATTATTAAAAGACTGAAAATACTCCCCAGCACTCATTCTCTGTCACCAATACAAAATGGTCTCCACCATACAACCTGGAGTATATATAAAAAAAGTTTAACTTTGTGAAATTCACATCTGTTTTGAACAAATTAAAATGCCAGAGAAACTTCTGATTTATTTACTCTATAGATGGCAGGACAATCTCAATCTGAGAAAGAACATTACAAAGTAATGTTAAAATAGTTGTGGGCTCTCTAATAAAACATAAGAAGGTCAAATGAACATAAATTTTTTAAAAAGAAGCTCCACTAAGGGATAGGTAATTTCCAAGTACTCTAGGGAAGCAACAGGGACTATGACTTCCCAGAGTTAATTAATGATATTTTGGTAATCTACTGTTTAAATGTTAAAACATCACCTAATTTTTTTTTTTATCTATAACATACCCCACAACTGTTGGGAACTCAAAGGCAGGAAGGTTATTTTCAAACTTCTTTCTACATGTGACTCCCTTGAAAAACCAGGTATGCCAACATATAAATTTTCCACAAGCCTCAAAACTTTTCTTAAAAAATTATAATAAAAATCTTTCTAAACTAAATCACATAGTACTTTGCCTTTTCAAATAGGTTAAATATAACTGAATATTCTCTATGATTATCATTAATCATTATTAAAAACCAATCATTAATAAAATCATCAATTGCCATAATGAACATTCTATATACTGATTCTGCTCTAGGAATACTGATTCACAAACTAACCAATTAACTAGGTTTATAAATTCTTGCTTCTAACACTTGAAATATGACCTTCCTTCACTGTCATGATGCTGGGTCACCATTTCTTGGCCCTAGCCAAATGCATTTCTCTAGTAGCATTTCTCCCATCCCTAATTTGCTACCTCTTATCTGTTACAGTCCGAGAAACCAAATATCATAATTCACCAGATCTAGGAAAAGTTCTCAACTAAGGGCAAAGGTCACATAAAAAAAAGCAAAATATCTAAATTTATAAGACTCAAAGACAGGAATTTTTCATTAAAAAAGATAAAATGCTTAAGAAAAGTCAATAATATCTTAACATGTGATATCTATTTCCTAGATTTGCTTTCATAAAGCCAATAATATTTTACTCATTTGAGTTCTATATTTTCTTAATTTCTACTTTTCATGCCTTCACTAATTTTCAAGTTTAACTAGTTCAATAAAAATGACATTTTGGCAATAACCTCTTTCCTGAACCCATTCTTAAAAGATATAAAGCAAAATTAAAACTGAAATACATCCCTATTAATCAAGATCATATTTTTCACCATAATCATCATAAAGAAGAGATTTAATGAATAAATTTATACTAATAATTAGAAAAACATTCCTATGAGAAAATATAATAATTTAATGCTACCAAGAAAACTAAAATGAAAGTTTTTTTTACGAGATTAAGCTCCATCCTGGCCAGAAGAGAAATTATATGACTTTTCAAAATCTTCCATTTAAAAAATAATAGTCTATATGAAACAAAAAAAGATTTGGTTTCAAATATTATACAATACTTTATCTTGCAACCTATTTTTCTCCATTTGTAATTTCATATAAGCACTACTTTCATGTCACCCAGTCCTAAAGCAGATTAAAAACAGAAATGTAGTCTTATATCCTCTCCTAAGTCATCTTTATTTTTTTATTTTTTATTTATTTTTTGTGTGCCATGGCTTCAGCCTAGCTCACAGCAACCTCAAATTCCTGGCCTCAAGCGATCCTCCTGCCTCAGCCTCCCGAGTAGCTGGGACTACAGGCACGTGCCACCGCACCAGGCTAATTTTTTCTATTTTTAGTTGTTTGGCTAATTTCTTTCTATTTATAGTAGAGACGGTCCTCGCTCTTGCTTAGGCTGGTCTAGAACTCCTGAGCTCAAGCAATCCTCCCGCCTTGGCCTCCCAAAGTGCTAGGATTACAGGCATGAGCCATGGCGCCCAGCCCTAAGTCATCCTTATTAACATTATATCAGCACCAGGAAACCAGTAAAATAATATCTTATTGAAATGTCATAAATTTTCCCAGTTCCTAAAAATATTGTGGGAGTTTATAGGATCAAAGAAAAACAAACAGTATAAAGATATAAGTGCACCTCAATTTAGGTTTAATAAAATTATAAACAAAACGATTAATTGGCTTTTTAAAAAATTTAACCAAATGAACCTAAAGTTCATCTGCAAAATCAGACGTGATTAGCTAAGGAAACTGTGAAATGGAATTGTGAGTAGGTACTGCATTTTATAGAGTATACAGCACTACAAACATACATGTACGTAGTGTAGAGCCCTACAACAAAAAAAGTAATACAGTAATGCTATAAGAATAAGACCCAGATATAGTAGCTATTTACGTGGTTTTAAATTTTATATTATATAGTCTCTTGAGAATTTAATGAAAGCTATGTTTTCCCCAGAAAAATGCACATATGCAAACTAACATAAAATCATGTGCATTAAGATCCCTGGAACTCTTTTAAGCTTATTTATAGAATCCTTAGAAGATAATGGACCCAGGTTAAATATCCCTAGTAAATGGGCCATAATTGTTTGCTCAAACCTAACATATAAGTTATGTAAAAGAAACAACCAAAGCAATAAGAAATGGATCAACATAAAATTCTGAGAAAACTAGGTATTTGGAAAAAATGAAAACTAGCAACCAATCTTTACACACAATATGTCAAAATATATACATATTAAAGTTCATTAAAATTTTCAGGAAAAAATAAAGTTCTAGAAAAAAATTAACGAAATAAATGAATAAATAATATTTTCTAGGCAGAAAAGCACTGAAAGAAATCACAAATGAACAAGGTGGTACATTTCACTACATAAAAATGGAAAACTTATGAATATATAGAATCATAATTTAAATAGAACAATTTAAAAAGTAATAAAAAAATAGGTTAAATATAACTCAAAAAAGTACTGCAACAAATATGAAAAGCTAAAGGCTAATATTCATAAACAGCTCTTACCAACAAAGAAAAACATTAACACACACCACAGAAAAATACCCAAAAAATCCTCAAGCTGCTAATTCACAAAAAATGAGAAAATGCATATATAAACATTAACAAATTCAACTTCATTAGTGATCAAAAAAAAGTTAATGAGCTACTATTTTTCACCCATCTAATTGATGGTGGTGTGGAAAATTCTTTTCAAGAAAATTAAGCTTTTATCAATTTTGCAAATTAACTTTAAAAACCCTTTGAAACTGTAGTTTCAAAGAAATATTCTGAAATATAGATCATGATTCATGTACAAGAATGTTCACTGTAGCTTTATTTATAGTAAAGAAATGAGCAACAAACCAAATGGTCAACAAAAAAAGAAAGGTTTAATAAGTCACAGTACATTCTTCTTAGAAATAATAATTTGTAGCTATTTAAAAATGTATTTAAAACAAATATTTGATCATTTAGGATATTTTCAGGATACACTATTGTGTAGCCAGTGAAAAACATATGTTAGAGGAACAATGAAATGGAAAAATATTCATAATACTAAATTTAAAAAGCAGGAATGAATTATGGTACCAATGAAAAATTAATTCATAAATAGATTAATAAACTTTTATAGATTGATAAACCATGGAAAAGTGAAGTCACAAAAATCACCAAAACATTTAGTGTGGTTATTTGTAAATGTTGCTAATTAATTTTCAACATTTTTCAAATGTTCTATAATAAGTTAAAAAATATTTAAATATATTTATCACATATTCAAATCATAGTTTAAAGAAAAACATAGTTAATGGTTTATAGCTTAATCATTCAAACCTGTTTTTTCTAAACTAAATTTTATGTTTAAAATTTACAAAACTACAAAGATTTTAAATAACTTCAGTAACTCAGTCTTAATATTTATATATGCTGCATATGTGTCAAAATTTTGTAGCAACATAACCACCAAACTAAAATTTCAAAATATGCTCATTGACAGAGTACTAATGAACAGATAGTTGATGTTATTCAGACAATTCATTAGTCTTAGTAAATTTATACTATTATATTTGCCTTGTAAGAAACATGACAGCAAAATTGTCCTATTTACACTAGATAAATACTTACATTATATATTATTATGTTCTTCAGTGTTTTCAAATAGCTTTTACAACCTTCAGTATTAACCTAAGAAGCAATCATCTGTATATTCAAACAAAAACATAAGCTTAAATAGATAAACCAAACTATTTCATTTTTCTGTAAGTGAAAAGTATACCATACTCTACGATTAACTTCTTTTTCTTAACCTAAATATTTATGTATATAAACATACATACACATATAGAAAATTCAGCACATTTTCAACTCCAAAACACCTGAAATAGCACGTGAAGACAGGGACTGCTGGGTAACCAACACAGAAGTATTTCAGGGGCAAAATTACACAACTGCTCTCTAAATATATTTCTGTGTAGAAGACTTCAGAGGTTAAGGAATTACATCAGGACAAATAAAGATTCTGTTGAGGAAAAAAAATCTTTCCTACAACTTCATTCTATCTCAGATGTGATGTCATTTTAAAATCCACCAACCAGAAGGATTACTTTCAATTACATCTAGTTACTGTTTACTAACGGTTTTTGTTTTAGGCAATAAAAATGTCCCTAAATTAACCAAGATTATAAAGCAACAGTCACTTCTTCATTTGACAGGAGACTGACTCAAACTTAAGAGTTATATAACCAACCAATTGTTGTATATATGAACCACAGATGAAGTTTATGAGAAACATTTACAAGTTTTTAGCCTAGTAAGAAACAATTTGCACAATGTGAGAATCATATCAAATCTTATATAACTTCCCCCAGATGTGTTATATAAGATTTAAATATAGTGACACTACCATTTTTAACCAAAATAATCAACAGCATATTTGTAATTACCTTCTTTAAGAAACTAACAACAGGAGAACACTTAAAATTAAAAAGTCAAACATAACAATTGTATCTTATACACATATATATGGTGCACTGTTTAAATATATATATATGTGTATATATATCAACAGTTTTTTTACTGATGGTTCTTTGATTCCCTCATAAAGGCCAGAGTGTAATTTGGTGTTCTTTGTACAATTCTTCATCAGAAAAATGTACCAACTATTATATTAACATATCATGGCAAACAAAAATGCTAAGAAAATGAATTGATTAATTTAAAAAAAGTAACATTAACTATCTAACTGAAGCATCAGGGGACAAGTGATCAAAGGGACCGAAAACATATGAGATTCAAATGCTCACAAACACACAAACTGATTAAAACTTCGTTGACTTAAGATCAAATATTTTTCAAAAATACCCAGAGTCAGATTTCATTTCAAATTACATTGCAATTCCTTCCACTGCCTCCCCGCCCCCCACCTAATATTTCCAAACTACAATTGTTCGTTTTGTAAACATTTCATACATCCGTGATAACAGGAACTGGTAAAAATAGGGTTAAAAATGTATTTCCACACATGCAGTTCAAATAAATGCACTTCCCGTAAGAACACCACTAGGTGCTGATCTTTACCTCCCTACATATAAACCTGAATCCAGCAATACTATAAAAGTGAAACTTTAATCAAGAACCACGAGTGACAATCCTTTTTACAGAAAATTAAGTCACAGCTTCTCAAAAAATCGGAGAAATAGAGAAGGGCTAGAGGTCAGTACACAGGAGTCCAACGTAACAGAAACGTTTTTCTTGAAAAATGTGAGAATTTGAGGGCAACAAAATGAAACCCCTCAAGAACGAGCAAAATTAAATCTAGAACCCAAATGGCGTCCAACAAGAACATTAGATCTTGAAAATGAATATTGCGCTTGCGCAGCCACCGCCCCGCCAGCTGCACAACTGCAGCTAGAGCCCGACCCCGCAAAATCACGTGCTCCCATGCAGCGCCGCCCGCAGCTCCGCAGCCGCGCAGGCGCAAACACAACTACCGCAGCCGCCATAATGCGGACTTGACTCTTCAGAAATACAATAGTAATTTAAGAAAATGTGGTTATAACAGCCCTTGGGATTCAAAATATACCTTTTGGGGTGGGAGAAGAGGGAGGGGGAAACCAAGTTCCTTCCTACAGAGCCGTCCCGCGGAGCCGTCCCCAACGCTGCCGCCTCAGTCTTGCGCGCTTCAGTCGCCGCGCCGCCGCTGCCACCGCCGCCTCCGCAGATTCAAAAACAAACCCGCTTCTCCCTTGCACGCGTCGAGGCCGTTATGCAAATTATGGAGGCGGGGCTCAGTGATCGTGATATGTACCACGCCCACTATGCTGTCAGCCAATAAGCTCACGGACTAGCCATTTCCCCATGCAAATCTCTGGTTTTTTATTTGAATGAGGGACCTTGGCCCCGCCTCCTGCCGTGAAAAAGAGAAGGTCTGAGGTGGTGGCGCTGCGCCTCTGAGTTGCAGTGTGATGTCTGTTTTTGAGTGGAGCTTCCTCAATCAGTGAGTAGCACTTTGTGAGCGCCCTCTATGAGGCTTGGAAAAGAAGAAAGGAAGTAGATAGGTGAAAGTTAAAGGGCAGAAGGAAAGATTTTCAAAAAAGCCTGGATTGTGTTGATTTATTCATCATTTACTTCTTTTAAATTCACAAAATATGTTTTTAACTGTGTTAATAATGGGGAAAAGAGAAAACACATCTTTTCTTTCAGTTGGGTGACAGAGAAGGCAGTTTAAATCATACTTGCCCACCGGAAGTTGTATTCGTCCCGTTGGATATCACGTTGGGAGTCAACCTGTAGCGAAGTGCGCAGGAAGCAGTGGAGAAGTCGCTACCCGGTTGGTTGGGAGACCTGGGATCCTACCCAGGTACTTACTGCAGCTTACTTGCCTATTCCTTGGAGTAAGTGTGTTGCTCAGTTTTCTCACCTCTGCGACGGTGATAATGACTGTAGTTCAACTCAGTTGGGAGAACCAAGTGATAGAATAAATGTAAATGTGTTTTCCAAGGCAAGAAGAGCCTTTAAAAAATGTTAGATGAGAAGGTTTGGTTATTTGGGGTTTTTAAAATATAATTTCTCCCTTAAATCACTGTATTCATTCAGTATTTATTTAGCAAATACCACATTCCAGACCTATGTTAGGTGCCTGTCCTCAAGAAGTCTCTATTCTAGTGGAGAAGACAAAAAAGTAAATAGGAAATTTTTGTAAGTAATAAGAAATTAGCATAGGGTGGTTAATGCTTATTTTTATAACTTAGGCCTTTCAGCTTACTTGAAATATAAGGTGGCTCTTATGAGTATCACCTAATCCAGACTTGGAGAATCAGGAAAGCCTTCCTAGAAGAGGTCATCTCTAACATGAGGCTGATTTAATAAATGCCTTGCCTAAAAGCTGGACTTTATTGTGAGAGCAATGAGGAAACACTTAAAAGGTTTTAGGTCAGGCTCACGCTTGTAATCCTAGCACTCTGGGAGGCTGAGGCGGGCAGATCGCCCCAGGTCAGGGGTTCGAAACCAACCAGAGCAAGAACAAGACCCGTCTCTACTAAAAATAGAAAGAAATTAATTGGCCAACTAAAAATAT
>VBSM01002616.1:44775311-44795007 GCA_008086735.1 Cheirogaleus medius
AAAAAAAAAAAAAAACAGTACTTAGCACAGAACATATTACATAGGTGCCCCACAAATTATAGATGTTAAATTATAAGTTGTTATTTATTATCATTTACTCAGTACATAGGTGCTCAATTTTAAATACATACTCAGAAATTATAAATATTAATGTCAATATCAAATGTTGGACTCTATAATAATAAGAGGAATATGATTAGAATAATGGAGCCCATTAGGTTTCTCTCTGTATGTCTTTAATAAGCAGATAAAAGGAATTATTTTTGTGATAGTCTGTTCTCAATGATCTATGCTAATATCAAAGGGAAAAATAATTCAGCATTAAGCCTCTGATTTATCAATTATCTTAGATACACTCATATTCTAGATTTGCCTCCTGAAGACTCCAACTGGACAGTTTTATTGGATTTGAATATCCCCAGATATTCTCAACCACACCTTGACAATCTCTTCAGCCATGCTACCTGCTGGTTAATCTGACAAATTATTCATAGATTCATTCACCAAGTGCAGTATTTGTATTGTACTCACATTCTATTCTAGGCTCTAGAGATGCCTAGAGGAAATGATACTGCTTCTAATGGGGAAAGAGTCATAAATACAGATAAACATTATGAGATAATTAATATTTTGGAGGTATGAATTAAGAATAAAGGAAATCTAGGCAGGGCATGGTGGCTCACGCCTGTAATCCTAGCACTCCGGGAGGCGGAGTGTGAGAAGGAAGCTCCGTGGCTAGCACATGGTCTGGCGCAGGCTTCAGAAATTGGAAGAAAAATCAAGTGGCAACTGGCAGGTGAGACATGCTTTTTATTGTTGGGGGTATATAGCAACACAGAGAAGCATATAGAGAACATGGTGAGTGCTTATATATGGCTCTGAACAATAGTGGCAACATGCCATGGAAAATATGATCACATGGATTCACATAGGAGATAACACCTTGGTTACATAAGTATGCTGACTCATGCCTCCCCAGGAGGCCAGCTAGCTGGTGGGCTGGGCTGGTCCGGAAAAAAACACTGCAGCAATCATCTGAGTTTGGCCTAAAAAACCTGTTGCCTATACAAATGCATTTTCCCTTACACCGAGGCAGGAGGATCGCTTGAAGTCAAGAGTTGGAGACCAGCCTGGGCAAGAGTGAGACACACCCACCCCACCCCACACCCACCCCCATCTCTACTAAATATAGAAAAAATTAGCTGGGCATGGTGGCATGTGCCTCTAGTCCCAGCTACTTGGGAGGCTGAGGCCCAGGAGTTTGAAGTTGCTGTGAGCTAGGCTGATGCCATGGCACTCTAGCTCAGGCAACAGAGCAAGACTCTGTCTCAAAAAAAAAAAAAAAAAAAAAAAAAAAAAAGAATAAAGGAAATCTAAAACAAGAGGACCTAAATGTTCTTCATAGCATATGGGAAATCTTCACAGAGGAAGTGATACTTGACTTGACTCATGATGTAGAAATTAAAGGGGCTGTCAGATTAGGTACACAAGAAAGAGAATTCAAGTTAGATGAAAAAGAAAATGCAAACATACCAAAGAATGAAAAAAGGATTGACTCTAGATTGGATAATATTCAAAATATTTATCAATCCATATGGCACCAGGCACTGACCAATCAGAATAGAAGCAGGCTTGAAGACCTCCTACTTTGTCAGATGTTAATCTTTTAATTTAGTTGTGATGAGGTCCACAGGTTCTTCATCTGAGGACTGAGACAGACAGGGGTGGGGCAGCTACTTACAGGAAGAGCTGAAGAGAAATGCTGAAGTTTCTGAGCACTATAAGAGAAAGCTTAATCTTTCAGGCTCTGAAGACTTATTACCTGAATTGGAATCCTGGCTCTGCTTCTTACTTGCTTCATGTCATGAAATTTTTTATGCAGATGCTTCCCAGTCTGTAAAATGGTAATAATAAAAATAGCCACAAACTCATCTAAGGTTATTATGAAGATTAAATTCTAGTAAAATACTTGGAATAATACTGAATATATAGTGATAGCTCAATAAGTATTAGCTAAGAATAGTAATAGTAGCGGTAGTACTAGTAGAAGGAGGAGGAGTAAAACATAGCTCAGATTGAAGTTTCTATATGCATTTCCCACACTCCCATTGAGAAAGAATATGAATCAACCACAATCTGATAATTTTTATTATTGTCCTCCAATTTGCAGACAGGTTTAATAAAGAGTTAAGCAGGCAAACCTGGGAAAACTCAAGAAACAACTCTTGAGAATAGGAAGTGTGGGAGTCAGAATCCTAAAATGGTCCCCATGATTCTCACCCTCTGATGTTCACACCATGTATAATCCTCTTCCCTTGAGTGTGGGCATAACCTATGACTTGCTTCTAGCCAATAGAATATAGCAAAGGTGAATGAATTTTGCAGATATAAGTAAGATCCAAAATGAATTGCTTTTGAGTTAACCAAAAGAGATTATCTTGAGTGGATTGAACTTAACCTGGGAAAAGCCCTTTAAAAAGGAACTGAGACCTCTCTTAGGGGAGATATTATCTATGCTGGCTTGATGAATAAAGCAGCCATGTTGGAGAAGCCCCTATGGAAAGTTATTACAGGTGGCCTATAGGCTCTGTTGGTGACCTCCAGGACCTGAAAGCAGAGAACAGCCAGCAAAAAAGCAGGACCCTCTGTCACATAATCATGAGGAAATAAATGTTGCTGAATGACCTTACAAATAGATTCCTCACAAATCAAGCTCTCAGATGAAAATATAGCTCAGCTAACAACTTGATTATAGCCTTGTGAGGCCCTGAGCATAGGATCCATCTAAGGCTCAAGCTTCTGATCCACAGAAACTATGAGATAATAATTTTGTATTGTTTTGGTACTAAATTTGTAAATCTGTTACTCAGCAATAGAAAACCAATGCAGGCAATAATTAGAGAAGAGAAAGGCCATTGTAGTCATCTTCCAATATAGATAGGTAAATAAGTAGGTAAAATGGTTTCCATTAAAAAATCGTTAACCAGCACACGCTGAAAAAGATAGAAATTTCACTTACAGCTGGACGAGAGGAACCTCTGCCCTGGTCCCCACATTTTAGAGAGCCCCTACATATCATAACCATATACATACATTTAAAAGAAGGAATGGGCCGAGTGCAGTGGCTCACGCCTATAATCCTACCACTCTGGGAGGCCAAGACCAGAGGATCGCTTGATTTGAGCTCAGGAGTTTGAGACCAGCCTTAGCAAGAGTGAGACCTTGTCTCTACTAAAAATAGAAAAATTGTCCAGGCATCATGGGATGGGCCTGTAGTACCAGCGACTTGAGAGGCTGAGGCATAAGGATCCCTTGAGCCCAGGAGTTTGAGGTTGCAGTGAGCTTAGATGTCACCACTACATTCTACCCAGGGTGACAGAATGAAAATCTGTCTCAAAAAAAGAAGAAGAAATGGATGCCTTTGCTGAGAATCTCTCTCTCAGCCTTATCATAATGGGAATAGTAACCTTAAACATCTGCTCTACTAATATTATTGTCCAATATACATTCCCCAAGGGAATGCATCATAGTTCTTGCTCTGTGTTATTAAAACATAAGGCAACGATCAGAATACTAGGAAGGTCAGTGGGTTGAGACATACACAGCTTCAGAGTATGTAAAGATTTGAGCAGCAAAATGACTTATGTAAGAAAAAAAGCAAATTAACTTCTCAGATCCTTTCTATTAGCATAGCTTCAATAGATTTTTTCATAACAAAGTTATTTGCCAGTAATGTCAAGTATACATTTTCTTGCTTTTTGTATGTTTCAGTCTGTGGTTGTGCAGTACTCAGAAGTTATTGCAGTATTCTCAACATTTTTACATGTCTGCTAGAAAAAATTTTGAAGTATTAAGTGATTTATATTACTCTTATTTGTATACTATACATGCAGTGTTGATGTAACATATATAAAACATGATATTCAATTTTAAATTGGCAAATATGATGTTTTTCTAGAATTGTAAGTAATTTTATTTTAATAAAAATATTTCATAAGACTTCATTAAATTTTAAGAATATTGGGCCGGGCACGATGGCTCACACCTGTAATCCAGGAACTCTGGGAGGCCAAGGTGGGAGGCTCACTCGAGGTCAGGAGTTCAAGACCAGCCTGACCAAGAGCGAGACCCCATCTCTACTAAAAATAGAAAGAAATTAGCTGGACAACTAAAAATATATAGAAAAAATTAACCGAGCATGGTGGCACATGCCTGTAGTCCCAGCTACTCAGGAGGCTAAGGCAGTAGGATTGCTGGGGCCCAGGAGTTTGAGGTTGCTGTGAGCTGGGCTGATGCCATGGCACTCTAGCCAGGGCAATAGAGTGAGACTCTGTCTCAAAAGAAAAAAAATATATATATATATTTATATATATGGCATCTACATTTAAATAATTTTGATTTAAAAGTTTAATATTCCTTACAGTTTGTATTTTCCCACTTAGTTATAATATTTTGAACAATTATAAGAAAAACGAGTTTTAAAAAATATATATTAGGTTGATGCAAAAGTAATTGCAGTTTTAGCATTGTTGAAATTTGTCAATTAACATTGGAATACGTTCTTAAATGTGGTTATGTTATACATCATTTTAATGCACATCTCTCCATTTATATTTTTTTGCTAATGACTTTTACTTACTGTTTATTTTATATTTACTTTAGACTATGGAAATGATGTTAGACAAGAAGCAAATTTGAGCAGTTTTCTTATTCGAGTTCAAAATGAGTCATCATAAAGCGGTGGAGACAACTTGCAGCGTCAACAATGCATTTGGCCCAGGCACTGCTAACAAACGTACAGTGCAGTGGTGGTTCAAGAAGTTTTGCAAAGAAGATAAAAGCCTTGAAGATGAGGAGCACAGTGGCTGGCTATTGGGAGTTGACAACAACCAACTGAGAACAATCACTGAAGCTGAGCTGATCAAAAATAAAAAAAAATCATTGTTTTGAAGAGTTGTCTTCTCTTATTGTACTCAACAATGAACCATTTCTCCATCAGATTGTGACCTGCAATGAAAAATGGATTTTATACAACAACCAGCAATGACCAGCTCATTAGTTGGACTGAGAAGAAGTTCCAAAGCACTTCCCAAAGCCAAACTTACACCAAAAAAAGCTCACAGTCACTATTTGGTGATCTATTGCCAGTCTGACCTACTACAGCTTTCTGAATCTTGGTGAAACCTTTACATCTGAGAAATATGCTCAGCAACTCCATGAGATACACTGAAAACTGCAATGCCTGAAGCTGGCATTGGTCAACAGAAAGGGCCAATTCTTCTCCAGGACAACACCCGACCACATGTTGCACAACCAACGCTTCAAAAGTTAAAGGAATTGGGCTACAAAGTTTTGTCTCATCTGCTATATTCACCTGACCTCTCACCAACCATTTACCACTTCTTCAAGCATCTTGACAACTTTTTTCAGGGAAAATGTTTCCACAACCAACAGGATACAGAAAATGCTTTCCAAGAGTTTGTGGGATCCCGAAGCACAGATTTTTATGCTACAAGAATAAACAAACTTATTCCTCATTGGCAAAAAAATGTGTTGATTATAATGGTTCCTGTTTTGATCAATAAAGATGTGTTTGAGCCTAGTTATAATGATTTAAAATTCACAGTCCAAAGCCACAATTACCTTTGCACCAACCTAATAAGTAATTTAAATTGTGATATTTTTATGTTTATCTTTCTGATAAAATATATTCAAATTTGATATGCAATGAAAACAATTACATTTTAGGGTTTTTTATAAACCTTTAGAACATTAATAATGCATACAAAGTGAGTTTGAGAAAGAAATAAAGGACATGAATGGAATAGAATAGAAATAGGCAAAGGAAAATAGAAAATCTTCACAGAAGTTTTGCTGAAATTTTTTAAAAACTGGAAAGAATAAAATTGAATAGACTTCTGCCAAGCATAAACCACATAAAATCTGTGAAAGAATGTTATACAAATTTTATTTAATGGAAAATTAATGATCAAAATGGAGAAGTGAGAAAAAGTAATTCCATCAAATTCTTAATAAATCAGTGAAATCCCTGTGTCTTTGTCAATTTTGTGCTGCTATAACAAAGTACCTGAGACTGGGTAATTTATAAAGACCAGATTTATTTCTTACAGTTCTGGAGGCTGGGAAGTCCAAAGTCAAGTGGCCCATGTCTGATCTTCTTGCTGCATCAACCCTTGACAGAAAATAGAAAGACAAGAGAGCATGTGCACATGGGAGAGGTGGACAAGGGGATCAAACTCATTCTTTTATCAGGAACCTACTTCCTCAGTAACTATAGCATTAATACATTCATGAGGGCAGAGCCTTCATGACCTTATTATCACCTCTTAAGTGTCCCACATCTCAACACTGTTGCATTACAGATTAAGTTTTCAACACATGAACGTTGGGGGACATATTCAAAACATAGCATTTTGCCCCTGGCCCCCCAAATTCATGTCCTTCTCATAAACAAAATACATCCATCCCATCCCAAGACCCCCAAAGCCTTAATGTATTCCAGCACCATTCAAAAGTCCAGAGTCTCATCTGAGTCATATATGGGTGAGACTCAAGGCACAATTCATCCTGCAGCAAATATCTTTCTAGCTGTGAGCCTGCCTGTGAAATTAACAAGTTACATGCTTCCAAAATACAATGGTAGGACAGGCATAGGATAGACATTCCCACCCCAAAAGGGAGAAAGAGCCAAGAAGAATGGAGTAATAGATCCCAAGTAAGTCTAAAACCCAACAGGGAAAAAAACAGTAAGTTGTAAAGCTGAAAAATACTCTCCTATGACTCCATGCCTGCATCCTAGGCATACTGGGGTAGCACTTGGGCCCCCAAGCCTAAAGAAGCTCCACCTTTATGGCTTGCTGGTCTCAGTCCCCCCATCAGCCCCCAAATGTTGGAGTCTCCTGCCTTTCCCAGGCAGGGAAAACTGAAGTTGCATGCTAGTGGCCCTACAGTTCTGTGACCTTGAAGGCTGCCCCACTCCATGGCTCCACTAGGCATTGCCTTAGTGGGGGCTGTCTGCAGTGTCTCTGCCTCTGAGTCAAGTTTTTGTCTGGGCCCACAGGCTTTCTACAACATGCTTTGAATTCTAGGTGGAGGCCACCATAGCCCCACAGCTCTTGCATTCTGCATGCATGCAGAGTTAGCACCTGGTGAACACCACCAAGGTTTATGGCTTGTACCTTTTAGAGCAGTGGGTAGAGTTATACCTCGGCCTAATTGAGCCATGGCTGGGATGGCTGAGGGACACTGCACCAGAACTCAAGGAACAGAGTCCCAAGGCAGCACAGCACATTGAATGCTGAGGTCCCACAGTTGCCTCTCTGGAAACCTTGCCCTCAAGGTCTTAGCTTCTTTGGAAAATCTCTGAAATGCCTTTGGGGTCATTCTCCCATTGTCTTGATTAAAAAAAAACAAAAAAACAAAAACTTGCTTCCTTTTTATCCATAGTAATTTCTTTAGCAAACCTTTGCTTGGCTGCACCCTTAGTATTCTCTTCTCAAAATACTTCCATACTACATGGCCAGGCTGAGAGTTTTCCAAACCTTTCCATTTTGCTTCCCTTTTAATTATACCTTTTGTCTTTAAATCATTTTTCTCTCTCCCATTTTACTTTAAGTGGCCTAAAGAAGCCATGCAGCACCTTGAATGCTTTGCTGCTTGTATGTTTCTTCTGCCAGATATCCTACTTTACTGTTCTTAAGTTCTGCCTTCCACAAAGTCCTGGGACATGGACAAAATTTTGCCAAGCTCTTTGCAACTGAATAGTAATAATAGTCTTTACAGCAGTTTACCTTCTTCCTTAGTTCCATCTGAGATCTCATCAGAATGGCCTTTTACTGTCGATATTTCTGCAATATTCTGATCATGACCCCTTCAATAATCTCTTAACATTTAGGCTCTCTCTACAGCTGACCTTCTTGTGAGCCCTAACTAAAATTCTTAAAGCTCCATTCTCAGAAATGGCTCTTTCTAGACTGCTCTTCCAAATTCTTCCAGCCTCTACTCATAACCAAATTCCAAAGCCACTTCCACATTTTCAGGTATTTGTTATAAATACAACCTATAATTTTCTGTCTTAGTCCATTTTCTGATGCTATAACAGAATACCTGAGACTGGGTAATTTATAAAAAACAGATTTATTTCTTACAATTCTGGAGGCTGGGAAGTCAAAGGTGGTGGAGCCCACATCTGGCAAGGGCCTTCTGGCTGCATTGCCCCATGGTGAAAGGTAGAAGCCACTGCATCTGGCAAGAATTTTATTGACAATTCCAAGTGTCACAACATCATAAAGTTAATAAAAATTTAATGCTGTAGGGGAAATAAAAGAACTATAGTGGCTGGGCGCAGTGGCTCATGCCTGTAATCCTAGCACTATGGGAGGCCGAGGCGGGAGGATTGCTCAAGGTCAGGAGTTCGAAACTAGCCTGAGCAAGAGTGAGACCCTGTCTCTACTAAAAATAGAAAGAAATTAATTGGCCAACTAAAAATATATAGAAAAATTAGCCAGGCATGATGGCATATACTTGTAGTCCCAGCTACTCAAGAGGCTGAGACAGAAGAATTGCTTGAGCCCAGGAGCCTAAAGGTTGCTGTGAGCTAGGTTGATGCCACGGCACTCTAGCCTGGCAACAGAGTGAGACTCTGTCTCAAAAAAAAAAAAAAAAAAAATATATATATATATATAAAAGAACTATGCTGACCTACAGAAAAGTTACTTAACTTTGCTATATTTTCACTAGAACTAAAATTATGCAAAAATATTGACTTTAGCAATATTTTGTGATATTGCTGAAATGAAGACAAAAAAAATTAGTGGAATAAATATACAATATTTTATAACTTATGTTTGTCTTTATATTATTGCTCATGGAAAAAAAAGCTAGCTCATTGGTAGAATACCTGCACATCTGCAATAATAAATTCAGTCATCTTGGATATTGTGCACTGCTAGTCAAAATGAATGGAAGTCTTTATTTTTGTACACAGGGCTCTACATTCACTACAGTTCATGTCAACATTTTAAATGGTGATATAAGTGTAGTAATAGGTGCTGGTCAAAGAAAAGTAGGCAGGATGGAGTCAAAGTGCATAAATTCAAAGAAAATGTGTTCCCTTAATATTGTATCCATAGGAAAAAAGAACAAAATTCTACTTAAAGTAGAAGAGATTTATGATGGCATCAAAAAGAATACAATATGTATGAATAAGCTTAACCAAGGAGGCAGACTTGTACACTGAAAACTACAAAACATTGCTACAAAAGGCCTGTAATCCCAGCACTTTCGAATGCCAAGGCAGGAGGATAGACTGAGGCCAGGAGTTCAAGACCAGCTGGAGCTACATAGCAAGACTCTGTCTCTACAAAAAAAATTTTTAAAGCAATTAAATAAGAAATAAATGAAAAGTTACAACATGCTCATTGGAGAGGGCCTTTGACCCATGGCTGAAATAGCTACCTCACCAGATTTTGTGCAGCCTGAGGGCAGGCTCACCCAACCCAGCCCCACCCAGCCTCACTCCCCCACCCACCTCTGCTGCCCTGGGGAATAAGGACTCACCTGGAAGTTCCAGGGCCCCACCCACCACCTGGGGCATTTGAATGCTTCTCCTAGAGCTAGTCACTGGTACTAAAAACAACACTGAAGCTTGTTTCTTCTGGCAAGCACCACCTACTGACAAAAGAAAATGGGAAACCAGCTGAAATAAACCTGAAAACAATTCAGAAAATGAAGCAAAAATTCACTAAAGAAAGCAACATATTTAAAAAAACCACAACTTTTAGAAATGAAGAATTCATTTAATAAAATACAGAACACATTGGAAAGTTTTAAGAATAGACTACACCTTGGCCGGGTATGGTGGATCACGCCTGTAATCCTAGCACTCTGGGAGGCCAAGGCAGGTGGATCGTTTGAGTTCACGAGTTCGAGACCAGCCTGAGCAAGAGCAAGACCCCATCTCTACTAAAAATAGAAAGAAATTAATTGGCCAACTAAAAATATATAGAAAAACATTAGCCAGGAATGGTGGCACATGCCTGTAGTCCCACCTAATTGGGAGGCTGAGGCAGAAGGATCACTTGAGCCCAGGAGTCTGAGGTTGCTGTGAGCTAGGCTGATGCCACAGCACTCTAGCCCAGGCAACAGAGTGAGACTCTTTTCTCAAAAAAAAAAAAAAAAAAAAAAAAAAAAAAAAAAAAAATAGACTACACCAGGGAGAACAAAGAATCTCAGAGCTTGAAGACAACTCTTTCAAATTAACTCAGTCAAAAATAAAGAACTTAAAATTAAGAGGAATGAACAAGCCTACAAGAAATATGAAATTATGTAAAACAGACGAATATAAGAATCATAGGCATCCCTAAGGGTGAAGAAGAAAAATGTATAAGGGCTGATAAACCTATTTGAGGCAGTAATTGTTGAAAACTTCCCTGGGCTTGCTAGAGATTTAGACATTGCTGTACAAGAAGCTTAACAAACACCTGGGAGATTCATTGCAAAGAGACAATCACATAGTCATCAGAATGGCCAAAGTCAACACGAAGGACAACTCCAGTGAGCCATGAGGTGAAAACATTAAGTAACTCACAAAGGAAAACCCATCAGTCTGATTGCAGACTTCTCAATGGAGATCCTACAAGGCAGAAGGGATTGGGGCCATATCTTCGGTCTTCTTAAACAGAAGAACTGCCAAATTAGGATTTTTGTATCCTGCAAAACTAATTTTCATGTATGAAGAAGAAATAAAGACTTTTCCAGACAAGCAAACACTGAGGGAATTTGTCAAAACCAGACCTGCCCTGCAGGAAATACTCAACACTCTATTATAGATGGATCAGCACAATAGACACCTACCAATTATCTTCTGTCTCCAGGAAACACATCTAACCCACAAGGACTCATACAGATTCAAAGTGAAGAAATGGAAAAAAATATTTCATGGAAGTGGAAACCAAAAGAAAGCAGCTGTAGCCATTCTCATATCAAACAAAATTGACTTTCAAATCAACAATAGTAAAGAAAGACAAAGATGGTCATTATATAATGGTAGAGGGTAAATTAACAAGAAGACATAATAATCCTCAATATTTATGCATCTAACACAGGAGCACCCAGATTCACAAAGTGAATCTTAATATATCTGAGCAAAGAGATCAATAGCAGTATTGTAAGTGCCAGGGACTTTAACACCCAATGACAGAACTGGACAGATCATACAAAGAGAAAATAAATAAAGAAACACTAGAATTAAACAGGACTCTAGAACAAATGGGCCTAACAGACATTTATGGAATATTTTACTCAAAAACTACTGAATATATATTCTCCTCATCAGCACATAGACCATTCTCTAAGATTGATCATATCTTAGGCCACAAAACATGTCTCAACAAATTCAAAAAAGTGGAAGGCACACCATGTATCTTCTCAGACCGCAGTGGAATAAAACTAGAAATCAACTCCCAGAGAGGCACTCAACTCAACACAAAGTCATGTAAATTAAACAACCTACTGCTGAATGATTATTGGGTCAATAATGAAATGAAGATGGAAATGAAAAGATTTCTTAAACAGAACATCAAAGGGGATACAACCTACCAAAATCTGTGGGATTCAGCAAAAGCAGTCCTAAGGAGAAAACTCATAGCCTTAAATGCTTACATTGAAAAGACAAAAAGATCACTAATTAACAATCTATGACATGTCTCAAGGAACTAGAAAAGGAATAGTACACCAAACCCAAAGCCAGCAGAAGAAAAGAAAAAACTAAGGTCAGAGCAGAACTAGACAAAATGGAAAAGAACAAAAAATAATACTAAGTATAAATGAAACAAAAAGTTGGTTCTTTGAAAAGAATTGATAGACCTCTTTCTAGATTAACCAGGAATAGAAGAGAAAGGACCCAAATAAGCTCAATCAGAAATGAAAAAGGAAATATTACAACTGATACGACAGAAATACAAAATATCATCTGTGAATATGATGAAAATCTCTCTGCACATAGATGAAAACATAGAGGAAATGGACAAATTCCTAGAAATACACAATCTTCAAAGACTCAGTCAGGAAAAAGTAGAACTCCCAATAAGACCAATAATGAGCAACATGTTGAAGCAGTAATAAAAAGTCTTCCAAGAAAAAAATCCCCAGATCAGATGGATACACAGCTGAATTTTACCAGGCCTACAAAGAAGAGCTGGTACCCATACTGCAGAAATTATTCCATAACATCAACAAGAAAGGAATCCTCCCCAACTCATTCTACAAAGCCAGTATCACCTTGATACCAAAACCAGGAAAAGACACAACAAAAAAAGAAAACTACAGACCAATAACCCATATGAACATGATGCAAAAATCCTCAGTAAAGTAATAGTAAACAGAATTCAACAACGCACCAAAAAAATAATCCACCATGACAAAGTGGGCTTAATCCCAGTGATGCAAGGATGGTTCAACATACATAAATCAATAAATGTGATTTGCCACATAAACATAAGCAAAAGCAAAGACCATATATGATCATCTCATCTGCATCAAATAGATGCAGAAAAAGCATTTGACAAAATTCAGCACCCTTTCATGCCTCACAAAATAGGCATAGAAGGAACACATCTCAAATTATAAAAGCCGTATATGAGAAAACCACACTTAAAATCCTAGCACTCTGGGAGGCTGAGGCAGGCGGATCACTGAAGGTCAGGAGTTTGAAACCAGCCTGAGCAAGAGCAAGACCCCGTCTCTACTAAAAAATAGAAAGAAATTAATTGGCCAACTAAAAATATATAGAAAAAATTAGCCGGGCATGGTGGCACATGCCTGTAGTCCCAGCTACTTGGGAGGCTGAGGCAAGAGGATCGCTTGAGCCCAAGAGTTTGAGATTGCTGTGAGCTAGGCTGACACCATGGCACTCTAGCCAGGGCAACAGAGTGAGACTGTCTCAAAAAAAAAAAAAATTGACAATACTGCTTTTGTGTAGAACACTGTGGTAAGTAAAAAAGACTGCCCGTGACCTGGGGACAACAAAGACAACTGGAGCATCAGTTGCCCCAGCCCCCAGCTGACTGCAATGATAGCTGAGAGGGTCAGTGTATTTGCATATCTGTGACCTATACATGGACATCAGTGAACCTTACACATCATTGTACCTTGGTACATTAGTTAGAAAGCTCTAATCTATAAGACATAAATTATTAATAATATTTTTATTTTTTTATTTTTTTAAATTTTTTTCTTATTTTTTCTTTTTTTTTCCAAACTGAAATTCATGTAATATTAATAATATTTTTTCTACAAAAAGGAAGCTCTGTATATGTTTGTAGGGGGGGGGGAAAGAACAAATTAGAGAAAAAGAAGAAGGTTTTCCAGATAATATTGTATATTATATTATATATATAACATGTGAGTTGTATATATTTTATATATATTTGAAATACATATTCAGCAAATATATGTTATATGCTATATAGTCTTTACATACTATAAATCGCTGAAATATATAATCAGTAGTTTTAGCAAGGGGAAGGAACAAGAAACTAAAATACTACTGGTATATGCTTGGCCCTATATTGAATGCTTTTAAAAATTATAACTAATAATACATAATACATACTATTATCTCTAATTTAAAATGAGGACATAAAATTCCAAGGTAAAATAACATGCCTAGGAATAAGAGTGGTAATTTGAAACTGTCTTTGTGACTGTAAAGTTAAATTACAGATGTTAAGCACAAAGCCATCCAATCTATAATGCCTTCTAATGAAAATTTCTATAGTTCACAATAATTGCTTTTCTCTGGTGAGAGAAATGTGTAATTCTAGGCTCATACAAAAGAGAAGAATAACTAACAAGTGTTATAGAATAAGAGATTTGTTATAGGAATTAGGGCTGATAAAATTGTAGGAAGTTGGGAAATATAAAAGCCCATGAGGAGCTCATTGGAGAATGAATGAAGGAGCTGCCAGTCAGTCTGAGAAGCTAGTCACTGAAGAGGAACCGAGAAGGGAAACTCTTGCCTCTTTATGTAGCTTCCACCTCTGTGGGTCCACAACCAAAGTCTAGTAGTAAACTTGGAGCTTTTGTTGTTCAGCATCACAAACAGTCATGAAGAACAACTGGGTATGAAGTATAGCAGAAGGAACACAAGCTGGAACCTACTGGGTACCTCTGTATCTCTGTCACTGCATGTAAGATGATCTTTATGAAGTAATGCCACTGTTTCACTTCTGCCTTCTCAGAAAGTGTACAACCAAATGTACCACTCATAGTTCTACCTGTTGGAGGATTTCACTTCACCACTGTTCTTCAGGATAAAAAGTATAATTCCATATTAACCATGATGACATAGTACACTCTACAAATGTCCATCCCTTGTCAACTTAGCATTCATATACACTATTTTCAACCATACTTACCTTCTGAATACAATAGCAAATATAATATAGCAATCCTTCCTATAATCAAAAACATGCGGCTGGGCGCGGTGGCTCATGCCTGTAATCTCAGCACTCTGGGAGGCCAAGGCGGGAGGATTGCTTGAGCTCAGGAGTTTGAGACCAGTCTGAGCAAGAGCGAGACCCCGTCTCTACTAGAAATGGAAAGAAATTAGCCGGACAACTAAAAATAGAAAAAATTAGCCAGGCATGGTGGCGCATGCCTGTAGTCCCAGCTACCCGGGAGGCTGAGGCAAGAGGATTGCTTGAGCCCAGGAGTTTGAGGTTGCTATGAGCTAGGCTGATGCCACGGCACTCTAGCCCAGGCAACAAAGTAAGTCTCTAATTAAAAAAAAAAAATGCTAGCCTTTACCCAAATCAGATATAAAGTAATTATATTCATCTTTACAAGATATTTGTTTGTCTTCCAGCTGGGTCACACTCACCTTTTATTAGCATATTTTTGTTAGATAAAATGTGAAAGAGGAAAAATAAAAATGATTTATATCAAAGTAAGGAATAAATACTCCTGGTTCTTGTTTCTGTAATTAGTCATATAGTTATAAATGGCATTTATAAACTTCCTTCTTCTACTACCTATTGCATATTGCCATTACCTTCAACAGGTTGTGTTTCCTTATCCGATGGGCTGGTCCAAACCTTTATTCTTGAAGGGTCCGTACCATTAACAGTCCTGACTTTGCTGGTTTGTTGTAGTGTTCTCTTAATTTTTATCACATGTAGGAAGAGCAAAAGGCACCCCAGGGCATCTCCTATCTTCCAGACATACTTATCTTTATGTCCCTTATGTAACAACCACCTAATTTCTCCTTAATAACATCAGTTTCCCCATTCAATACAGTAATTTCCTTTTGCCTGTTGGTTCACTCGCATGTGAAGCTCAAAAAGCCAGTGGATTTCCAGTTTAATGGAATCAGTGTGTCCACTGGTTGGAGCATTCTTTCCTTGGGAATCAATACATCCAGACCAGCAGAGCCTAAAGTTATGGGATAGGGTAGCGTGAAGCTCCTGAGGGACACAGACATGTAGGGGATTGCATACTCTTGTGGATTTTTCCTCCAAGAGTACAACCAGGCACTCACAAGGAAGATCAAAGAGAATCCTGGGAAAGAGTCCCTCACAGTGCTGGCTAGGAGAGTGGAACAGTAGCCACTTCTGAAACCTATCTCTCCTATCTACCCTATGGATCAAAAGTCTTAATTTGCAGTGGAAAAAGCAACAAAAAATTGTAGGACAAAAAGAAGCCACTAACCCTAGAGGAGAGTAAGAGACATGGTAGGCCTAGTGTTAGATCTGCAGGAGAGACAGGAACACTTAAGAACCCCATATCTCAAGACCTAAGTTTACAGTGCCTACTGTAAAGGCTATGACTTAATCTGAACATCATAGAATGCCTCTCTTGCTTACCCAATGCCTCCATGCTAAAAAAGGTTGATTTTACAAATAACAATAGAATATGGTTAGGAGAACTACAAGAGGTAGGTTCTTGAAAAGCAGTGCAAAGGGGAGACCCATATGATCAAAATTAAAAAACAGTAATGGAGATGAAAATATGCTATGCCTTTGATAAGCTCATCAATAGACTCAACACAGGTAAGCAAAGAAAGAATCAGTAAACTTGAAGATGGGTAAATGGAAATTATCCAAACTAAAATGCAAACAGCAAAAAGGCATATGAAAAAACAGAATAGAATATCCAAGAGATATGAGACAATATCAAGTGGATTGATATTTGCATAACTAGAATCCCAGAAGGAGAAGACAGAAAAAGTGAGAATGAATATTTGAGTAAATAATGACCAACATTTTTCCAAAATTCATGATAGTCACTAAACCACAGATCCAAGAGGCTCAGAGAACACCAAACAGAATACCAAAACCCAGTGACTTAGGCATATCACATTCAAATAGCTACAAACCAAAGAAAGACAAATCTTGAAGGCAGGCAGAAAAAAAGACATATCACCTAGGACAAGGATTAGAATTATAACAAATGTTTCATCCAAAACTATGCAAATAGGAAGAAATCAAAGTAACATTTTTCAAATGGTGGGAAAAAAAAGGTCAATGAGAATTCTATACCCAGCAAAAGTACCCTTAAAAAATAAAGAGGAAATAAAAATTTTCTCAAACAAATCAAAACCAGGAGAATTCACTGCCAGTAGAACTACTCTACATGAAATGTTTTTAAAAAGTTCTTTGGGGAGAGAGACTATTATATAGGTCAGAAACTTGGATCTATTCAAAGAAATAAAGGGTATCAGAAATGGAATAAATGCAGGTAAAACATTTTAAAAGATAACACTTTATAAAGCAAAAGGTCATTCTACCATTCCAACAGGACAGTTATTTCAAGTAATGGGGAACATGGTAAGATCAGTGAATTCTATGAGCATGACCATATCACCACTCTTCACTTGCTATAAAATGAGTTCCTTCTTTGGCATATTGTTTACAGGGGTAAATTCTGTAAATCCAGGGGTTGTGGTGGTTTTGGTAGAAACATTGCAGGGAAGGAAGCAAATACACTTCCACAGTAATAGTTTATTCCAATGAAAACAAAGTTTAGCCTTTGAGTGATGAAGCAATCTAATGTAATCAACCTGTTACCAGGATTGGCTTGTCCTCCCCAAAATGGTGCTAAATCAGGGGTTCATTGTTGGTCTCTGCTGTTGACAACTTGGGCTCATTTTTATGATTTGGGTCAGTGAAAATTCATGTTGCTAAATCCATGAATAACCTCTATCCCTGCCCAAATGACTATTTTGTGTAAAACCCCATTGGGCAAAGATAGGGATACCTGGGGAAAGATAATGTCTAACATTTACAGACCTTATTATCTTATCATCTTTTCCACTTTATTATAAAGATCTTCCTTTACTGAAGTTGCTGTGTGGTGACATTCCCAAGGGGCACAAATATCTCCTACTCTGTGCCCATTTGGAGAGGTCTAATCACATAATTTTATCCCAGACTAGCAATCTTCCAATTCTATTCCTCCCATGTCCCTGACCTTCTAGCCAAATGTCAGCAAATGACCATAAATCAATATATATCTATACTTCTTGTCAACTCTTTGATCCAGGTGCAGTGGACAATTAAATATACAACTTGAAATTCTGCCCACTGGGAGTGTTTTTGTTCAGCAGTATTCTTCAGGTCCGCCCCAAAGTGGGCCTATAGTATTGCAATGGTGATGCCAGCATATAATGTAGAATCAGTCATGCCCAACGTTTTTCTTCCTTAGCTATGGGAATTCCTATGGTATGAATTGAGAGGAAACAATGTAGGAGGAGTCAGAGCCAGACTCATACAACTTACTTCTTCCTATAGGAGTTTCTGAAGGCTGATCTAGATTATTGATGGAGTGTTGCTGAGCACACTTAATTTTATGGTTTGCTAAGTCATACAACACTCAGATGCTAATGGGCAGCTTAGGTCACAGGGTATCTTGGTGTCCCACAGTCAAGCTATTAGTTTGTATTAGAGCCAACAGAGGTGCAGAAGTTATTTCTCAAAAGGACCATAGCAATACGTAAAGATGGCATAGCTTTGCTTCAGAATCCTATGGGAGCATGCCCCCAAGGCTCCATACAGTATCCATATCTATCAGACATGGTACAAGCACATTCATATCTGCCGGGTTAATATGGCCCAAGTGGCAGAGCAGATTGTGCAGCAGCCTGATCTGATGCTGAGATTCCTCTTCCTCTGGTATCCACACCAAGACAGCAGCCTTTGGGTTAGCCAGTAAATGGATCAGAGTACTATGAGCAACTATAGCATATGTTGTCTCCAAAATCCAAAGAGACCCATCAGGTCTTGTGTCTCTTTTTTACCGGTAGAAGAGATAAGATGGAACAACTTATGCTTTACCTTGGAAGGGATACATTTCAAGTTTATACCCTGCATCACTGCACCCTACAAAGCGACCAAAGCAACCAGAACATTACTGGTTCTTCAGGCAAGAGAAGACTAATTTACACATACAGAACACAAAAGGCTATTTCTATAGCAAAAGATGCTAGGCAAAATTGGGAGTTCAGTGTCTTCAGTCTCATTGAAATCTTCTCTATGTTCCTACTGCAATTTTCTCACTCTTTCCCAGTCAATGTCCTAATGTGAGTATAACAGACTATGTGGTGTTATAAATTCAATTTCCATTGTAACTTAGCCATCCACATAATTAGACTTTAGGCTTGGTCAGAAATCTTTACACCCTGCAGCTAAAAGAGCGAAAGGTTGGCCGGGCGTGGTGGCTCACGCCTGTAATCCTAGCACTCTGAGAGGCCAAGGCGGGAGGATCGTTCAAGGTCAGGAGTTCAGAAACCAGCCTGAGCAAGAGGGAGACCCCATCTGTACTAAAAATAGAAAGAAATTAATTGGCCAACTAAAAATATATAGAAAAAATTAGCCGGGCATGGTGGCGCATGCCTGTAGTCCTAGCTACTTGGGAGGCCGAGGCAGTAGGATTGCTTGAGCCCAGGAGTTTGAAGTTGCTGTGAGCTTGGCTGACTCCACAGCACTCTAGCCTGGGCAACAGAGTAAGACTCTGTCTCAAAAAAAAAAAAAAAAAAAAAAAAAAAAAAAAAAAAAAAAAAAAGAACTAAAGGTTTATTTTAGGGCATTCACAGAAGCCATCTGGTTTTTACCTGGATCTAGAGCTAGGAACTTAAAGTTCTGAACTTATTAATTTCCTTCTCAAACTTCTACAGTGCACTCAGAAGCAAGCAAGCAACCCTACTATTTTTTGTATTTACCCCAAAATAGTATATAGCAACAACCGTTTCTTTAGGCACTTGATATTGGAACCATGGGTTACAATTTTTTAATTAATAATTATTTTAATTGACAAATGTAAATTGGATCTATTTATCATGTATGACTTTATTTATTCATTTATTTTAGAGACAAAGTTTCACTTTGTTGCCCAGGCTGGAGTACAGTGGTGCAATCACTCATTGCAGCCCAAACCCCTGGGCTCAAGGGATTCTCCCACCTCAGCCTCCCAAGCATAATAGCTGGGAGTATGGGTGCAACACCACACCTGGCTAATTTTTAGAGACACTGCCTCACTATGTTGCCCAGGCTTGTCTCGAGCTCCTAGCCTCAAGGGAACCTCCTGTGTAACTGGGACTACAGGTGTGAGCCACCATGCTGGGCTTATAACATGAAGTTTTGAAATACACATGCATCAGGAATGGCTAAGTCAAGCTAAT
>VBSM01002616.1:44814434-44824838 GCA_008086735.1 Cheirogaleus medius
AAAAAAAAAAGAAAGGTGTGTGACAATTCACCAAGGCACAGAAAATATACTCCTCCATGTTGCAAGTTATACAACAAAAGAAGACAAGCGCTGTTCAAACTGCTCTTGATAAGTTTTTTACAAAAAGATAAAACACTAAATTTTCAACATTTCTAATGTTTTAAAGTACAGCATAATAAAAATACGTTTTAATTTCCTATTTTCGTATACGCATTTATGACTGACAGAAAATTTTTGTTGTCTTAATAAAATTTTTTGAAAGTGAAAAAACAATTGTGATTTTTCTCATTTTTTTATTGTGCTAAAAAACACATAAAATTTACCATTACAACTGTAAGGGGAAATCTATTTGTACAGGTAATAGGTTTCCTAGGCCAAACCAAGATGACTTCCAGCGTATCTTCTGCCGGCCTTCCAGCAAAGCATGAGTCAGCACACTTATGTAACCATGATGTCACCTCTTATATAAAACCCACATGATCACGCCTTCCCTTGGCATGTTGCCACTATTGTTCCGAGCCATATATAAGTGCTCGCCATATTCTCACTGCTGC
Organism: Cheirogaleus medius; assembly: GCA_008086735.1. Classification (NCBI taxonomy): domain Eukaryota; kingdom Metazoa; phylum Chordata; class Mammalia; order Primates; family Cheirogaleidae; genus Cheirogaleus; species Cheirogaleus medius. The sequence continues at coordinate 44,814,989 of VBSM01002616.1, forward strand.
GGCATCTTCCCGACAATAAGGAGCATGTCTCATATCTACCTGCTGCCACTTGGCTCTTCTTTCAATTCCCAGAACCTGCTCTGGTACCCTTGCTGGCCACAGAACTCCCTCCCTATAATAACCATTTTATTTAATTAACTAATTTATTTTTTTGAGACAGAGTCTCACTCTATTGCCCGGGCTAGAGTGCCGTGGCGTCAGCCTAGCTCACAGCAACCTCAAACTCCTGGGCTCAAGCGATCCTCCTGCCTCAGCCTCCTGAGTAGCTGGGACTACAGGCATGCGCCACCATGCCTGGGTAATTTTCGTATATAAATATATTTTTAGTTGTCCAGCTAACTTCTTTCTATTTTTTTTTTAGTACAGACAGGGTCTCACTCTTGCTTAGGCTGGTCTGGAACTCCTGAGCTCAAGTGATCCTCCCGCCTCGGCCTCCCAAAGTGCTAGGATTACAAGCATGAGCCACCGCGCCCGGCCAATAACCATTTTAAATGTGCAGTTCAGTAACGTTAAGTATATTCACATTGTTGTGAACCAGGTCTCCAGAACTTTTTTTATCTTGCAATCATTGATTGATTATTAAGATTATTTTCTTGGTTTTGGCTTGCACGGTCATTTTTATGGTCCTGCACTACCGTGCAAGGCAAGGGCTACCTTCACGTGTATCAGTCAGGGTCCAATCAGGAGATAGCAAACTACCAGTTACTTTAACAAGTAGATCTAATATACAAAACTATTAATATAAATTTCTTAACTAGCCACTGAAAATGTAAAAAGAGAACTCTGAGATAACATGGAGGTAGGAATTGCAATAAGCAGCTAACACCTGGTATTAAAGCAACAAAGGGACTAGGATGGGATTATTAAAATTTAGAAATTTACAGGAGAGGTTCTGTGGAGCTAAAATTCAGACTTTTGAGGAGGAGATGCTGAGGGGGTACCAGTCAGTTGCTGGTGTCTCTGAGGGTATTGGAGAAATGCTGAAATTCATTCTGTCACTTGTAGGAAAACTGCAGACGAGATTAAGCTGCTGCTACAGAAAGGGACTGATGCTGCAGGGGTGAAGAGGCATTGCTGGGGTGGTGGTCACAGGAACCACAAGCAGACACAAAGGGACAGGTCCTTTCTTCTTCCTTTTGCCTTGTGGTCATACTCTAGCACCTTCTATTGACAGAGCCCAAAATGGAGCCATCTGGCAAAGCAGAAAGGTTTGAAGAATACCAGCTCTAACATCACACAGCGAAACATAGAAGGATGGTTTTGGAGTTGGGAGGCAATAATTTAATAACTGTCACACTATTCTAGGAGCAATAGAGGCAGAGGAGTATAACCGGGCATGCAAGGTATTGGGATGTGTTTTTGTTTATCAAGAGAAAAAGAGAATAGTTTTGTCTTAAAGTAATATCCCTGATTGATCCAGAATGTGAAAGGAGATCTAAGGATGAAACTTAAATGGTTATAGAAAATTGCAAATGATATGCAGAACATGAACTTTATTTGCTGTGGCTTCTAAAACCTGTAATGTCTGAAAAGAAGGAATGAATCTGAAAAACACCAGTGAATGTGTCTTTCAAAAGTTCTCCAAAGTTCTCTCCGTAACAAAGTTTTAAAAAAGAGCTTGTTAATCCTTTTCTACTAAATATGAAATTGATAAAAAGAAATTTTTCTTTCTGTTAAAAAGACAGTTTAGTCAGAGGATTAAGAAGTAGTAAAATGTTATTTTAAAATTAAAAAAAAAATGTGAGAAAATATACATCAATCTCTAAAACTTTTTCATCATGCAAAATTGAAACTTTTTTGGGGAGGGGGGTGTACAGAGCAGCAGTGCACAAAATTGAAACTCTATACCCGTTAGGAAACTCCTCACTCCCTCCTCCAGCCCCTGGCAACCACTATTTTCCTTTCTGTGTCTGCATTTGACTACTCTACATATGTCATCCATGAAGTCAAATGATGTTTGTCTTTTTGTGACTGGGTAATTTCACTTCATGTTCTCAAGGTTCATCCATGTTGTAGTATGTATTGGTGTCTTAGTCTGTTAGGGCTGTTCTAATAAAATACTGTAAACCAGGTAGCTTATTATTATTATTATTATTTTTTTTTTTTGAGACAGAGTCTCACTCTGTTGCCCAGGCTAGAGTGAGTGCCGTGGCATCAGCCTAGCTCACAGCAACCTCAAACTCCTGGGCTCGAGCAATCCTCCTGCCTCAGCCTCCTGAGTAGCTGGGACTACAGGCATGTGCCACCATGCCCGGCTAAATTTTTTTATATATTTTTAGATGGCCAATTAATTTATTTCTATTTTTAGTAGAGATGGGGTCTCGCTCTTGATCAGGCTGGTTTTGAACTCCTGACCTTGAGCAATCCGCCTGCCTCGGCCTCCCAGAGTGCTAGGATTACAGGCGTGAGCCACCGCGCCCGGCCCAGGTAGCTTATTAACAACAGAAATTTATTTCTCATAGTTCTGAGGGCTGGGAAGTCCAAGATATCAGCAGATTCAGTGTCAGGTGAGGGCCCACTTTCTCATAGCTGGCACCCATGTGTCCTCACATGGGGAAGGGACAAACAAACTTCCTTGTGCCTCTTTTATAAGGGCACTAATTCCATTTAGAAGGGCTTTGCCTTCGTGTCGAATCACCTCCCAAAGGGCCCTACTTCCTAATACCATCACCTTGGGGATTAGGATTTCAATATATTCATTTTGGGAGGGACACAAACATTCAGACAATAGCCATCAAATTTCCTTCCTTTTTATGGCTAAATAATATTCTATTGTATGTGTATACCACACTTTATTTATCAATTCATCTATCAATGGACATTTGGGTTGCTTCTACATTTGGGTTATTGTGAATAATGCTGCTATGGACATGGGTTTGAGACTCTGCTTTCAGTTCTTTTAGATAAATACCCAGACATGGGATTGCTGGATCATATGGTAATTCTACTTTTAATGTTTTGAGGAACCACCATATAGAGTTCTCCATAGCAGCGGCACCATTTTACATTCCCACCAAAAATACACAAGGATTCCAATTGCTTCACATTTTTGCCAACACTTGTTATTTTCTTGTTTTACCTTTTTTTAATAACAGCCATCCTAATAGGTATAAGGTGATATCTCACTGTGGTTTTCATTTCCATCCCCCTAATGATTAGTGATTTTGACCATCTTTACATATACTAGTTGGCCATTTGTATATCCTCTTTTGAGAAATGTCTATTGAAGTTCTTTTCCCATTTTTAAATTGGGTTTTATTGTTATTGTTGTTGAGTTGTAGGAGTTCTTTATATATTCAAGATATTAAGCCCCTTATCAGATACATAATGACATTTCAGTCAGTGATGGACTGCATATATTTAATACAACAATGGTCCCATAATATTATAATTCTGTATTTTTACTATACCTTTTCTATGTTTAGATACACAAATGCTTACCATTGTTTTACAATTGCCTAAAGTATTCAGTACAGTAGCATGCTGTAAGATTTGTAGCCTAGAAGCAATAGGCTATACCACATAACCTATGAGTGTGGCAGGCTATCCCATCTAGATTTATTTACGTATACTCTATGATGTTTGAACAATGATAAAATTGCATAAAGATGCATTTATCAGAACACATCCCTGTCATTAAGTGATGCATGACTGTATATGACTTACAAATATTTGCTCTAATTCCACTGGTGACCTTTACAATCTGTTGATTATTTCCTTTCATGAACAGAAGTTTTAAATATTGATGTAATCCAATTAATCTATTTTTTCTTTATTGTCTGTGCTTTTGGTTTATATCTCAAAAATCATTGCCAAATCCAATATTTTGAAGCTTTCCCCCTACATTTCCTTCTAAGAGTTTTATAGTTTTGGCTTTTAGATATTTGGTACTAAATAGATTTGAGTTAGTTTTGTATATGGTGTAAGGTAAGGTTCCAACTTTTTTGGAGGGGATGTGGGGGGAAAAAGTGCTTCACTCTGTTGCCCGGGCTAGAGTGCCTTGCCATCATCATAGCTCACTCCAACCTCAAACTCCTGGGCTCAAGCAATTCTCCTGCCTCAGCCTCCCAAAGTGCTAGGATTACAGGCATGATCCACCTTGCCCAGATGTGGATATCCAGTTTCCCCAACACCACTTGCTGAAAAGACTGTCTTTTCTCCACTGAATGATCTTGGCATTTTTGTTGAAAATCATTTGACCATATATTTAAGGGTTTTTATTTCTGGACTCTCTGTTTTATTCCATTGGTCTTTATGTTGATACACATTGAGCATTCCTAATTTGAAGCACCAGCATGATGCTCATTGGAGCATTTCAGATTTTGCATTTTTGGATTAGAGATGCTCAACCAGTAAGTATAATGCAAATATTCCAAAATCTGAAATCCAAAACACTTCTAGTCCCAAGCATTTCAGATAAGGAATATTCAACCTGTACCACACTATTTTGATTATTGTAGCTTTTTAATAAGTTTTGAAATCAGTAAGTATGAGACCTTCACATTTGTTCTTTTTCAAGATTATTTTGGCTGTTCGGGGTCCCTTGATGTTCCATGTGAATTTTAGGATGGATTTTTCTATTTCTGAAAAAAAAAAGTGATTTTTTTACCTTCTTTGTGAGATGTTCAGTTAGAAGAGATTTAGTATCTCACCAAAATAATATTCTGTGCTTTGTGCTATCTTATTATTATTGTTGTTGTTGTTATTTTAGCTTCTCACTGCTATGGTTTAAATGTCCTTGCCAAAAGTCATGTTGAAATTCAGCTGTCATTGTGACAGTATTAAGAGGTAGGACCTTTAAGAGGTAATTAGGTCATGAGGGCTTTACTTTCATAAATGGATTAATGCTATTATCATAGGTGTGAGTTAGTTATTATTGGAGTTCAGTCTCCTTTTTCTTCCTCAGTCTCTCATGTCATGTGTGCTTCCTTTCCATGTGATACTTTCTGCCATGTTATGACATAGCAAGAAAGCCCACATTAGATGCAGCCCCTGGATTTTGGAGTTCTCAGCCTCCAGGACCACAAGCCAAATAAATATCTTTTCTTTATAAATTAGCCAATCTGTGCTATTCTGTTGTTAGCAACAGAAAATGGACCAAAACACTCACTCTGAAAGAGCTAAGTTCTTTGCAATTACATTACCTTCTGCTATGTTTAAATTATTTTATTGTCACATTTAGTAATAAGCAATCAAGCTATAACTATTTATGTTCAAAGGCACATATGATCCTATCTTTACCAAGTGGTCAAATCTACTCTGATAGTTTTCGATTTGTCCTTTGCCAGATCAGACCCCAAATTCAGAAAAAAGAAATTCAAGGTGGCTTTTACACTTCTGCTGTCTTAGGGGTTTTCCAGAGAGTCCTTTGGCAATCCCAAAGATTTATTCTTTTACCCTATTAAAAGAGGAAGCCAAAATTGAAGTTTGTTTGGTATGCTCTAAATTTTGCAATTATCTCAAGACTATTTTAAGTATTACATAGTAAGAACTGTCAAATCAAAATAGAAGTGTAAATTTCCCTTGGTTAATTTTGAACAGGTGAAATATCTTCAACATAAGTATGTTTCAGACACTGTGTGCACTTTATATGGAAGGAGGTTTGCCCAGTGCTCTCATTGCCCCTAATATCTTATCTTCAGGAAAACACAGATTAGTATTTAATGAAATTGTTATATATTGTACCCTGTAAAGAATTTTATTCTCCACTCTGATATTATTGGCTACTACCGTGTTTCCCCGAAAATAAGACAGGGTCTTATATTTATTTTTCCTCAAGAAGACACCCTAGGACTTGTTTTCAGGGGATGTGTTATTTTTTTTAAGTATCATACAACAATCTACATTTATTCAAATATAGTTAAGTCGTCTTCTTCTGGAACATCATCATAACTCTCCAAACCCCGAATTCCATCCTGAATTTCTTGCAACTCTATTTCCTTTAGAACCATTGGCCCCAATCTCTCATGTTGAGCAATAGAGCTCTCATGGGGCAGATGAGAAGGGCTGCTCATCTTCTTTACCACTCTGCAACGAAATGCATGGGTTGTGCAGATATGCTGTGTAGCCACGCCCATCACTAGGTCTTATTTTCGGGGTAAGACTTATATTGCTCAAATGCTTAGAAATCCTGCTAGGGCTTATTTTATGGGTAGGCCCTATTTTCGGGAAAACACGGTATTACTAATTAATCAAAGCCTTTTAGAATTATCTCCAACATGTGGTTTCTGCCTTTCTCACATGCTTGCCAAAGGGCTCTGCCATAAACTACCAGTAAAAATTGGGTCTTCAACAAAGGATAGCTTTAGGGCCTTATGAGCAAGACTGTACCAGATACTCTAATTATTAGTACTGCATTGAATATACTCATGGCTATAGGCTTTCAAGCCAGCATTGCTTATATCTTACCTTACTGTACCAAGGGACTAAACTGTGGTTTCCAGATTATTTTAGATTGAAAACAGATAACTCTGTGGAAACCTACTAATCCAAGATCCTATGGAACAAGATCTATGTAGAACTGAATAAATTGATGAGGATAATCTAATAGTGGCCATTTATTTTATGAGGAATATCATTGTATTATTCTTAATGTTCTATTTTCTGATGTGTGTATAAGGAAGCCCTTTATTTTCCTTCAAAGTCTATCTCTAATTCTGAATGTAGTACACTATGCTTTTCACAAACTGAAATGAAACATTCCTTAAACTGTACCATGTTCTCCCTGCCCTCTCAGCATTCAAGAACAAATACTACTGTTGAGTCTCTTTCATTTTATTTTTAATGCCAACATAGTAATTTGCACACATTCAATAAAATCCTGTCCTACTTTTTATCAAGATACAATTAAACAAATCAATTGTTTTGTCATGGCTATACTAGAATATCATGTTAGAGAATGCATCTCATTTCATCCAGTATGACAAGCCTACCATGAACGAACATGTATATTTTTTAATCTGTGGAACCAATACTCATAAATGAATCAGGTCAAAAACCATAAGCCCAGCTTTTATAAATATATAAAATCAAGACTAATCTTCAAAATTTTTTATGATTATAAGGAAAATTATTAAGAAAAATTGTCCAAACTCAGAAACAAGGCCAAAAAAAAATGACTACGTGACCTTTTTTTTTTTTTTTTTTAGACAGAATCTCGCTCTGTTGCCCGGGCTAGAGTGCTATGGAGTCAGCCTAGCTCACAGCACCCTCAAATTCCTGGGCTCAAGTGATCCTCCTGCCTCAGCCTCCCGAGTAGCTGGGACTACAGGCATATGCCACTATGCCTGGCTAATTTTTTCTATATATATTTTTAGTTGTCCAAATAATTTCTTTCTATTTTTAGTAGAGACGGGGGTCTCACTCTTGCCCAGGCTGGTCTGGAACTCCTGAGCTCACGTGATCCTCCCACCTCGGCTTCCCAGAGTGCTAGGATTACAGGTGTAAGCCACCACGGCCAGCCTACAATATCTTTTAATGCTAACAAGTCCCTCCAAGTCCTTCCATTTTCTAGAGAATGTACCTTTATGTGATATAATATTGACTATTGATTAGGGCCCAGACTTCGTGAAATTGCAAATTAAGTTGTGAATTTTTTCAGGGAGAGATGCAAATGATTTCTTTCCTATAGAAAAAAATACCTCCAAAGTTTTATCTCAAACCTAGAAAATGTATTTCTGTATGCTTTTCCAGATGGACTATTATATATCCTCTGTTCCTGTGATTCTTCTTTAAGCTAACTTGTCATCTAACTCATTAATGAGTTAAATAATAATCATTGACATGTGTTCATTCTATATTTGTGTGAAAGCCATGCTTTTAAAAAAATTATATACTTTTAAAATTATACTTTGACACTTCTTAATAGCTTCTCTGATTTCCCTATTCTAATTCAACCTACATACTGCTGTCAATCTGGTCTTCCTAAAAATACTACTTATGTCACTCCCTTCCTTGCTGAAACCTCTTATCAACAGGGTAAATTTTCAAAAGTCATTAGCCTGGTATTCACAATCCTTCACTGTTGAGCTCCGAGTACCTTTGGCACCTTACTTTTCACACATACTCTCCTTCAGCAAACAAAAACACTGCATATATTTTATTTTATTTACCAGTTTATCGTATCAAAATTTTAAAATATCATCTGAATTGCTTTCTCTGTCCTTTTCCACTCTTGGAATTTCTATTCCCTCAAGCCTGCTCGTTTTATATCAGCCAGTAATCCCCTATGGGAAGTGGATCCCTGAATTCTTATTATATTTAATACAATATAAAGATATACTACTGTATAATAAATAATATATCTGGTCTCTGTGCCAGGTCCTGGCACAGAGCTTAAAAAACCCTGGGAACTCCCTGAGCGAGAGAAGTGTCTTTGTCATGCTAGTGAGTTGACTCACTGTGGGCTTCTAGTCAGCCTAAAGAAGGGGACTGGTCACCAGAAAGATGTCACCACGTGATTAGAGGATTAGATGTGACTTTGAGCCAGCCTGACCTCTAGGGAGGTGAGACGGAGCTGGAGATTGAGTTCAACCATGTGGCTAGTAACTTAATCAATCATGCCTACATAATGAACCTCCAATAAAAGCTCTGGACACCAGAGCTTAGTGGAACTTCCTGGTTGGTGCATATTGATGTACCAGAAGGGCAACTCATCTGAATTATTTGAGGAGAGGGCACAGAAGCTCTGTATTTCCTCCCAAACCTTTTCCTACATATGCCTTCAATTGATTGTTCCTGAGATGTATCCTTTGTAATAAAATTAACCATAAGTATATCATTTTCTTCGGTTATTCTAGTGAATTACTAAACCTGAAGGGGTTATGAAAACCTCAAATTTTTAGCCAAGTTGGTCAGATGTATGCGTGGCCTGGGGACCTCTGGAATTTGTGGCTGGCATCTGAAGTAAGGGTTGGCTTGTGGAGGACTGAGCCTTTAACCTGTGGCATGCGCACTAATTCCAAGTGCTTAGTGTCAGAACCGTATTGCAATACACTCCGGTTGGAATTAAAACACAGTACATATCTAACACTGTATTATGTTAGTAGTTTATATGTCATGTACAAATAAAACATATCACTCCATTGGTCTGCTTTATCCAGACATCTTCTTGGGAATTCTCTCCCATAGAGAATTTTCCCCCTGGGCACAGCTTATCAGAATGGATATATGACCTAGCTGAGCCAATAAGATTCTGTCTTCCAGAAATGTGTACGGGAATACTGAAATGTTAATCTATTGGTTGGTGGTGCCAGAGCAAGCAGTATCTGGCATAGTAAGTACCCGGTACATTTTTGTTGAATGAGTAATTGAGAGAAGTTTCTATAACTTTAGGGCTGTGATGGCCATTTCTCCCATATACATGGGAAAGCAGAGAAATCACTTTGCTGAAAGAGAAGAGAGTGAACCATGCTATGGTTTGAATATTTGTGTTCCTTCAAAATTCATATGTTAAAACTTAACCACCAATATAATAGTATTAAGAAGTGGGGATTTTACAAGGTGATTAAGTCATGAAAACAGAGCCCTCACGAATGGAATTAATGTCCTTATAAAGAGGCTCAAGGGAGCTTATTCACCCCTTCCACTCTGTGAGGACACATAGAATGTGCTGTCTACAAAGCAGAGAGTCCTCACCAGATGCTGAATCTGCTGATGCCTTGCTCTTGGACTTCCTAGCCTCCAGAACTATGAGAAATAAATTGCTGTTGTTTATAAAGTACCCAGTCTAAAGTATTTTATTATAAGAGCCCCAAAGGACTAAGACAGCAGATACAGAGGCCAGGTGTAGAGGCTTATGCTTATAATCCTAGCACTCTGGGAGGCTGAGGTGGGAGGATCACTTGAGGTC
>VBSM01002616.1:44831117-44868454 GCA_008086735.1 Cheirogaleus medius
GCCTCCCAGAGTGCTAGGATTACAGGCGTGAGCCACCGCGCCCGGCCCCATTTAATCTTAATTACCTCCTTAAAGGTCCCATCTCCAAAAACAGTCACATTAGGGTTTAGGGCTTCCACATATGAATTTTAGGTGGGACACAATTCAGTCCATCACAAGGACAGTAAACGAAAAAGTTCCTTACGGAGGGCAGAATCAAGGGGCTGCCTGGTAGGCTGATCAAGGAACTCCATGCTCAGTCCTGGGAGTTTCTGCACTTACTGCTCAGCAGGGTTTGATAATTTCTATGGACCAGAGAGCGTTGTATGTTTTCTATTTTCCTCTGATCCAATTGAAATTTTAATTAAGGTTATTCTCTTCCTGTTTCACTGTTATGCGGCATATTGAGTGTGAGTGAGGAGGCAGGGCAAGTAACTTTTGGGTTATGAGTTTCTGGAGCAGTAGAGCCACATCCTGACAAAATGGAGATGACTGAATATCACACAGAATTTCTAGACTCTGAGTAAGGCAGTAACCAGGTGACATTTCGGAGTTATCTCTTCCAGGGATGGGGTCTCTATGTGGAAAGGACTGTGGCAAGGTCTGCTCCTTGTCCCCTGATATGTTCTCTCTCCCTCTTTCAAGTTTTATTTTATTTTTTTTTTTTTTGAGACAGAGTCTCACTCTGTTGCCCGGGCTAGAGTGAGTGCCGTGGCATCAGCCTTGCTCACAGCAACCTCCAACTCCTGGGCTTGAGCAATCCTCCTGCCTCAGCCTCCCGAGTAGCTGGGACTACAGGCATGCGCCACCATGCCCGGCTAATTTTTTCTATATATTTTTAGTTGGCCAATTAATTGCTTTCTATTTATAGTAGAGACGGGGTCTCGCTCTTGCTCAGGCTGGTTTCGAACTCCTGAGCTCGAGCGATCCGCCCGCCTCGGCCTCCCAGAGAGCTAGGATTACAGGCGTGAGCCACCGCGCCCGGCCCCTCTTTCAAGTTTTAGCTGGATCTTCATCGTGCCACGTGGTGATAGGCAGATGCCAAGGCGCAGAACCGGTCCAATTTGCCTGCGTTCTTCAGCTTCCGCCCTACAACAGTCTCTTCTCCCAACTGCTAGGCCTGCTGACCAATAGTAGCTGCAGTCCCACTGCCAGACGCTTAGCAGGGTACACATGGAGGTGTCCTAAGAGAGGCACAGCTTCCCATAAAGTGCTTAGTGAGCTCCCCATTTGCCGTCCCACTTTGGCGATGGATGTCCCGGGCTTCTCAGATTTCCTTGCAAGCTTCGACTTGTTTACTCACCCCAGGGCTTTAGGAGGCCTGCTTAGTGACAATTCCTCCAGCTTCCCTTTCCACATCTTTACTTCCTCAACTCCTCCCACAGTTTGCAAACTCTGATCCCTGTAATAAATCCCTTGCCCAATAACCCTCATAGTGGCTCTGTTCCCTCATTGAACACTGACTGATACATTGGGTTTATGACCTATGTAGGTCACCTTTATTCCACCAGCGTCACATGCATTATCCTGCTAAATCTTCCTACGAATTATGGGACGGTGGCACTGTTATGATCTCCATTTTCTAGACGTAGAAATGGGTTTAGAGAAGTTAAGTATCAATCTCACTGTCATGCAGCTGGTAGGTAAGTGGGGAAGGCAAGTTTGTAATCCAGTCTGCCTCTTGCTAGAGCCCAAGAGCTTAACCACAATACCTTAATACATATGCACTTACTATTCAGAAATTCTACTCTGATTCGCATTGCTTCTTGCTTTGGTGTTTTTGTGTTTTAAGTCAGTCATGCTACCTAATCAGGCAACCATAATGTATGAAAAACAAACAATAAAGATTGCTATTGTATCACCAGGGTAACAGCTTTGGAAAGTATCAGTTTTACTGATAGTCTGTTCATGTATTCCCACTTGAGCTCCCCAAAAGCAAAACCCCCGGTCAGGTAGAGCTCCACTCCAGGCAAGGGCTAGGATCCATTTTTTGTTTGTTTTTTATTCAATATTTAAAAGCTGAGGAAAGATATATGCCCCTAGCATATTGCCTACTAAAGGGGAGACTTTATGCTCAGTTGGCAATGATTGATTCTGAAAGAACAAAAGAACAGGTCAGAGCCTCATATGGGGGTGTAAATGAAAATGAAGTCAGACCTATGGCATATTTTTGGGATTTACTAAACCTATGCCTACAGGGAAGGGAGAAAGAAGGGAGGCAATGTGAACAGTTGCTGTAATGTATTAATACTTTTGAATTCTCTTAGATCTCAGTACTTTATAGGGAATCAGAGTCCTCATTTTCTTGTTCAGTGTGGAAGATACTGTCAGTACCATGCTCACAACCATGCAACGCTCATTGTTTTTTACAAGCAGACAGTGTCCTACTGCTAGCACACTCTGCCTGAGGGCATTCTCTCAGCCCAGGTGCAGAGCTGGAGAATCCTAAATGCTGGAGAATTAGCAGCCCTAGGAGCCACTGTAAACTCATGACTGATCAAAATGAGAGGATAAATACCCCAGCTTCTCCGCCCCAGTGGGACAACTCCTAGAGGTTCCCAGCATGACTGAGCCTCATTGTCCCCACCAGTAACTTGCTAATTAACCTAACTGCTAATTAACCTAACTTCCTTTACCTTCCCATCTTATTTCCCCTCTCCCCAGCAATGCTTCCTGGGATCACCTCTCAAACTACCTGCATTTACATCTTTTGCTTAGGATATGCTTCTGAAAAAATCTAGCCTAAGAGCCCAACTACCTGGAAAGCACTCCTGCCCCAAAATAATTGGCCAAAATTCTCCATTTTTTCAAGTTTGAAATTCTACCCATTAGAGATGCAAATGGGATATCAGGTGTTAACTTGGGAAATTCAAATACCCCTGCAGGGTTGTAAAGAAACTATAATTTTTTTTCTTCATATCTTGGGGAAAATTAGTTGGTTACATCGTTTTCCTCTTACTACTATTCACCCTGGTCACAGTGTTGCTCAAAAGAATTATTAACCATCATGAAATAAGTAAATTCCCACTGCCTCATTCTGCAGCAGGCTCGGTAGAGTTGTCTGTGTCAGAAGAGTGTGATCTCAAGCCTGCATCAGCAATTTGGAGTTGAAAGACTGAATGTACCAATGGACAATGGCCAGGCCATATATAAAAATAGAACTCTGACCCATGAAAGAAATCAGAGCATACCACCCCAAAATATGCTGCTTTAGCATATTGATTATTTTAAAATGCAGGCAATAGAGAAACAGCAAATGCTCTCTCCCCTCTCTCTTTCTGCCTAAAAGCAGAGCATGCATTCTCCGTGAGAAAGATGCCCTCCTATAACCAGAAAGAAAACATTCTTATCACTGGAAATGAGGAGTTGATGCCAACATGAGTCTGTGCACACACACAGAATCTTACTAATATAACCATTATCTTCCATTAGATTTCCCCATATATTTCTTATTCAATTTCCCAAAATTTACCACCCTTAGAAGCCCAAACACTGTTCTGTTATCTAGTCACATCTCCACAATTTATCACTCTTTGTTAAAATGGTATATAAGCTCCTGAGTCTAACTGTGTCTTTGAGGTTTTCACTTCTTCTCTATAAAGCCCTTTTTGCCATGTAAGAATATTAACATCCAATAAAATTATATATTTTTCTCCTGTTGATCTATCATTTGTCAGCTTAATTTGCAGTCCCCAGGTACAAAACCTAAGAGGGTAGAGAAAGGTTTTTTTCTTCCTTCACTGACAATATGCAGCAATCAGCTTATTTACAATAACCTGCCCAGGAAGACAGTCTGCTATCTCTAGTGATAGTCCAAGAGGCCTAACAGTTGTTCCCTGTGACAACAAGCCAAATGGCCAGGACTTGATTAATAACTGACAGCTTCCCTAACTTTTGTCCCTGCTTCCAACGTAGTACCAATCAGAGAAAGCCAAATATGCACCCCTAACCAATCACACAGGATTCCCCACTTCTCGTTCACCTGCCTACAACTTCCCCATGCCAACAGCCTCTAAATGGGGTACAGTTGAAGCTTTCCCTTTTTTCTACTGTAAAACTTTCCTACTCTTCTGCCTGCTTGAGTCTCTGCCAAATGCTCAAGTGACAGTGGTTGATTCCCTTGTTATAGCAACCTCTGAATAAATAGTCTTTGCTTGTTCTCATTTGGTTGGTCTTAGCTTATTTCCCCAGACTGTCTACCCTTGGAACATTCTATTTAAGGCTAGTATTTGATAGTACACCTTATCCTCTCCATCCATGTTGTCCTAATATGAATGGCTTACTGTTTTAGAGTTCCAAATGTAAGATGCCTTTCATCTCTGGACAGGATTGCACTTTGATCATTTTAATAACAATAAGACAGAAGTTTTAGGGCACCAAGAGAAAAAGGCCAGAGGATTTTACATGTCCTTTTCCCACTATCCAATGGAATCACAAAACCAGTATTTAGATACCACCAGTACTGCTTTCATTCCTTATCCTTTGTCTGAAGATGGGAATCTTCATTTGTCTGAAGTTTCCTAGTCCCCTGACATAGCACTGCTCCCTCAGCATCTGAGGCTGAAGACCCTTGAGGGCTTTTCCTTTCCGCGCTACCCAGAGAAGGGCCCATACGACATTGTTCTGGATTCCCGGTCGTAACTTAAAGGGAAACTTTCACAATGTCCGGAGCCCTTGACGTCCTGCAAATGAAGGAGGAGGATGTCCTCAAATTCCTTGCAGCAGGAACTCACTTAGGTGGCACCAACCTTGACTTCCAAATGGAACAGTCCATCTACAAAGGGAAAAGTGATGGCATCTACATCATAAATCAGAAGAGGACCTGGGAGAAGCTTCTGTTGGCGGCTGATGCCATTGTTGCCATTGAAGCCCCTGCTGATGTCAGTGTCCTATCCTCCAGGAATACCGGCCAGCGAGCTGTGCTGAATCTGCTGCTGCCCCTGGAGCCACTCCTAGTGTGGCCGCTTCACTCCCGGAACCTTCACTAACCAGATCCCGGCAGCATTCCGGGAGCCTCGTCTTCTGGTGGTTACCTACCCCAGGGCGGACCTACGGTCTCTCACGGAGGCGTCTTGTGTTAACCTGCCCACCACTGCTCTGTGTAACACAGAGTCTCCTCTGTGTTACGTGGACGCCGCCATCCCATGCAACAACTAGGGAGCTCACTCAGTGGGTCTGATGTGGTGGATGCTGGCCCGGGAAGTTCTCCGCATGCACCATCTCCCGTGAACACCCGTGGTCATGCCTGATCTCTGCTTCTACATTGATCAGAGACCCTGAAGAGATTGAAAAGGAAGAGCAGGCTGCTGTTGAGAAAGCTGTGACCAAGGAAGACTTTCAGGGTGAACAGACTGCCCCAGTTCGTCAGTTTAGTGCTACTCAGCCCGAGGTTGCAGGCTGGGCTGAAGGCACGCAGGTGCCTCTGTGCCTGTTCAGCAGGTCCACACTGGAGCGCTCAGCCTACCACGGAAGCCGGGTCTGCGGCTCCCACTGCTCAGGCCACTGAATGGGTAGGAACAGCCACTGAATGGTCGTAAGCTGCTCTTCCACAGACTCTTAAACAAGATGAAAATAAGGTTGATTGAAAATAAACATCAGTTAGAAAGAAAGAAAGAAAGAAAGAAAGAAAGAAAGAAAGAAAGAAAAGAAAGAGAGAGAGAGGAAAGAAAGAAAGAAAGAAAGAAAGAAAGAAAGAAAGAAAGAAAGAAAGAAAGAAAGAAAAGACTCTTGAGGGACTGCTCGACTGCTTACAGGTTTACCAGTGAGCCTCTATGGAGTCCTTTTTCCACAGGAAGGTGAGGGAGTGTCTTGACCCTTTTAGGATGCATGCAATGCAACTTCCTTGCAACCCCTTAGGCTGGTTATTTATTTGTTCTCTACTCTCATTCTCACCATTCTGTGCTCTGCTGTGTGTTGTAAAGTGTTTGGATTCTGTATTCTATAGCCACCAGCTGAGTCTTGGTCAGATTTTGCCAATGGAGGGAAATTAAAGGCAAGCGGAAGGGAGAAGTGACTCTCTTTTTCCACTTTTGAGCAGCTGAAATAGCAGTTATTTCCACCAGTTCCAGCACGGCACACCAGTGATGAGAGAATGGAGGCAGCAACAGTACTGGTGGCAGAGACAACACCGGTCTGTGAAGAATCTGGAGCAGAGGAAGCTACAGTGACTCAGACAGCAGCCTGCACTTGCAAGCTCCCGGGCCCCCGCTCACACAGCTGGGCTCTGACAACCCACACCTAGCTGCACACACCCTTGGCCTCTGCTTAAGGATCCTGCTTCCCCAGTCTAGAAACTGGTAGTAGTTACTGCTCATTCAGTAACCTTTCCTTCCTCTCCAGACTTTCCAATAGCTTCAACCAATTCCTTCATTTAAATCTCTTCTGCTTGAAATACCTAGAGTGTTTTGTTTTGTTTTTTCCCCTCACTGCTCACTGAATGGTAGGAACCCTGTCATGGTGAAATCCAATTAAAATTCCACCCATAGTGGAATCTCAGGGCATCTCTCTTTTGTTTTATTTGAAATATAAAGGGAAAAGTTGTCTTTTTATTTCTTTGGGAAGATATCTGCCTTAGAGAAGAGCCTCTGGCAGCAGATTTGCATAGATTATTTATTCTCACTTAGCATAGATATGCAAATAATTCCAAGAAAGGGCTCTGTGACCTTGAGCTACTTTACTTAAGAGTAACAGTCCAGGCTGGGTCAGGGCGGCTCATGTCTGTAATCCTAGCACTCTGTGAGGTGGAGGCGAGAGGAGAGGATCACTTGGGGTTGGGAGTTTAAGACCAGCCTGAGCAAGAGTGAGACCCACCCCTCATCTCTACCAAAAATAGAAAAAATTAGCCAGGTGTGGTGGCTTGCGCCTATAGTCCCAGCTACTCAGGAGGCTGAGGCAGGAGGATAGCTTGAGCCTGGGATTTGAGGTTGCTGTGAGCTATCATGACACTACTGCACTCTACCCCGGGCAACAGAGGGAGACTCTGTCTCAAGAAAAAAAATAATAGGCCAGACGCGGTGGCTCACGCCTGTAATCCTAGCACTCTGGGAGGCCGAGGTGTGCGGATCACTCAAGGTCAAGAGTTCGAAACTAGCCTGATCGAGACCCCGTCTCTACTAAAAATAGAAAGAAATTAATTGACCAACTAAAAATATATAGAAAACATTAGCCGGGCATGGTGGCACATGCCTGTAGTCCCAACTACTTGGGAGGCTGAGGCAGGAGGATTGCTTGAGCCCAGGAGATTGAGGGTGCTGTGAGCTAGGCTGACGCCAACGTACTCACTCTAGCCTGGGCAACAAGGTGAGACTCCGTCTCAAAAAAAAAAAAAACAGTCTTCATACTTTAGTACTCTTTCTTTATACATTTAAAAAATATAAATAATAAAATCAATTTTTAAAAAATCATTGCATGACCAGAGCAAGCTTCATGTGGAGATCTTCTGAAATACCTCACATGATACACATTTTTCCCAGTCAGCAATCTGAGGTGTGTTGAAGGGTTTCTAAAAGTAAATTAACAACTATCGTCCTCAAACACAAGTGTCCTTCTGCATCCAGGGCTGTTCTGTACTGGTGTGGAAGCACTCGCAGGTGTTTAAATACGTCTTTCGCAATAAGTAAAGAACCATTGCCCTAAGTCCCTCTCCTGTTCCTGCAGCCTTAACCATCCTGGTACATTCCTGTCACCTCTCAGACCCTCCGAAAGTCAAGCAACTAAGGGTTAACTACCCTGCTCCAGTACTGTGACCAGTGTCTTTTCTGATTGGTTGATGTCCATGCCAGTCACTACTGGGACAGAGCTCTGCCCGCAATAGGTATTCCACATTCCCTACACCTCCACTGCCTTGGTGAGAGTGGCTCCAAACCCCAGTAGGGGCAACACAAGGGCTTTTGTACAGTGCTGGCGCCCCAGCATCAAAGACCCAGGGTCCACCTGGCCTTTAGGAGTTAGGGTGCCACCCACCCTTTGCTGATGGTCCCACTGAGTGACATGACTGCTTATGGGAACTGCAATCTCTGTAAAATTTTGACTTTGAGCAAAACAGGGAGAGAAACTGCAGCTGGGCAGGTCTTAGTAGGGGCAAGTGCAGCCATGGCTAGAGCTCTGTATTCTCTGCTGGCATTGCAGACACTCCCAAAACAGGAGGTAGGATGCAGGAAAAGATAAGGTTCTTGGGGACAGTTTGGAGTAAGGGTTACCTGAAGTATAGGTACCACTCTTCAATATCATTGTTGAATTTCACCTCTATTTGAGAAGATGAGTTCATTAAAACTCACTGAATATCCATTGATCGAAGACATTAACACTGATTTTATTAATAAAAAAAAAAATTAACACCTACATAACATTTTCTCTGTGTCAGGTTCCATTCTAAAAGTATATTAATGCATTTGAGAATTAAAACTATCATCATTGGCTGGGCGTGGTGGCTCATGTTATAATTCTAGTACTTTGGGAGGCTGAGGCAGGAGGATCACTTGAGCCCAGGAGTTTGTGGTTGCAGTGAGCTATGATGAAGCCACTGCACTCCAGCCTGGGCAACAGAGTGAGACCTTGTCTGTAGCAAAAACAATAAATAAAATAAAATCATCATCATCAACTCTGTTTTACAAATGAGAAAACAGAGGCACAAAAGAAATATTTCAAATATATCTGGCAAGCCAGGGTTTGAACCCCGGCAACAGGCACATGAGCACACGTTCATTGCCACCTTTCATCTGGAGGATTACCTTTGTCTTAATTTTTCAATAATGTTTTATATTTAATTGTTGATAATATGTATATTGAGTATACAAAAATCCAATTATTATAATGACTAGAAGATTTATGAACGGAGTTGTTTTTATTTCAGCGGACACTGAGACATCAGCATCATGAATAACATCACTGGTGTTAGGAACAATTGAAGACTTCTTTAAATGATAAGCCACCTAATAATCTATCAATTCAATTGACATGTTGGAAGAGTTTTATGCAGTTCTTTCTGTGAAATAACGGCTTAAATTGACACATCATTTAGTTAGTGAGAATTGCATTAAAAGGTAACACCAAAGATTTCTAAAAATCAAATTATTTGGAAATTAGTAGAATAACTTGAAGAAAAAATCACGCCAAACTTTTATCATATGGTAAACAATTTCATATACATACATAACTATATATGTAATTGAATAAACAGTTTTATACATATATAATTTTTATAATTTAGAAATGGGAATATATTTTCAAAACTTTTTACATTTATATATTGATATATAGGTTCATTTATAACATATGTTGATAATTAGATGTGTTGCCTATCACCCCCAACAGCAAATATCAGCAAATCCCATTTCCAATAGGCTGAAATGATAAGGGAAGAAATTTACTTCTTACATAACTAGTAGTCCAGGGTAGGGTTCCAGGCATGGTAAGATCAATGGCTCACAATGTCATCAAGATTCTTTCCATGGTTGTTTCTCTTTACTCCATGTGAGGTTTCACCCTTAGGCTGGATCCTCTAATTATCTCAATATGGACACAGCACTTCCTGCCGTCACATCAGTGCTGGTTTAAAATATGTCCACAAATTCTTTAATATTCCTCCTTCCCTGCAAAAGTGAAGCCTAATTTCCCTCCTCTTAAATATGGGCTCACTTAGTGACTCACTTTTAAATGAATAGAACATGTTAGAAATGATAGTGTGTTGCTCCTGAAATGAGGACATAAAGTCATTTTGGTTTCCTCCTTGTCCTATTCCTTGGAACACTCTGGGGAAAGCCAGCTACCATGTCATAAGAACATTCAGGTAACCCTACGGAGAGGTCCACATGGCAAGTAATTGCAGGCTCCTGCTCTGGGCCAGCAGTGAACTGAGAACTTCTGCCAACAGCTATGAGCGAGCCATCTTGGAAGCAGATTCATTCTCTAGCCCCAGTCAAGACTTCATTCCAACAAATGCAGCCCTAGCGAATGTCTTGACTGGAACCTCATCGGAAACCCTGAGCCAGAATCACCTGGCTAAGCTGCTCCTGCATTCCTGACTCACCGAAACTGAGATAATAAAATATTTGTGGGCTGGGCGTGGTGGCTCACACCTGTAATCCTAGCACTGTGGGAGGCCGAGACAGGAGGATCGCTCAAGGTCAGGAGTTTGAAACCAGCCTGAGCAAGAGTGAGACCCTGTCTCTACTAAAAATAGAAGAAATTAATTGGCCAACTAAAAATATATATAGAAAAAATTAGCCGGGTGTGGTGGCGCGTGCCTGTAGTCCCAGCTACTCAGGAGGCTGAGGCAGGAGGATTGCTTGAGCCCAGGAGTTTGAGGTTGCTGTGAGCTAGGCTGATACCATGGCACTCTAGCACTCTAGCCAGGGCAACAGAGTGAGACTCTGTCTCAAAAAAAAAAAAAAAAAAAATTTGTCATAAAATTGTTACATAGCAATATATAGCTAATGCAATATCATTATATTAAAACATCCAGAAGAAAAAAGGAGCTCTCTTTTTTCTTTTTCTTTCTTTCTGAGAAACTTTTTGAGATTTCTTAGCAAACTTTTTTTTCACATTCCATTGGGCAGGCTTGGGTTATATTCTAATTTCTAAGCCAGTTAGTGATAGGCAATAATATTATCATGATTGACTTATGCTGCGCACGATCCACCCCTTCCTGCTGGAGCTGGACTCAGCTTCCTTGGTAGCAGAAGACTGTATAGAGGACAGTGGCTTCTGGTAGGAAGGAATTAAGGTGGAGAAATGGATACCAAGGGATAACTTAATCAACATAGTCTGTTAGGTAGACAGTGAGGGATTCTGGGTCTCCTAGGGACTAAAGTGGGTGCTGCTGCCATTCAGCCCCACCCCACTGACTTTCAGAGAGGCTCATGGGAGATCTGTATGTGCAGTAAGACTCAGGACATACAACTCCCAACTGTCCAATCAAAGTGGTTCCACGGTGACATCTGAACCCGAGGGAGGTTCCAATCCAGGCACTATAAAACAAGACACAGACCATAACCAGGCCCTTTTTGTACCCTTTCTTTTGCTCTCTTGTTGCTGCAACAGTGGGTCCGCTCATCATCTGTGGCGTACATGCCATGCCCTGTAAACCTAACCTTGCTCTTGCCTTATAATCCTATCTTTCTCTCCTCGATCAACCTCATTTTTGTGCTTGCCTTACTTTGGTGTGTCTGGTTATTCTTCATCCACGGGCACACTAAGAACCGACATTTCACACTGAAACCCGACAAGTCTAGGTTGTACTGTGTAGCAAACATACACTAATTCTAAAAGGCTTAACACACCAAAAGTTTGTTTTTTTCTTGCATTACATGTGCCATGTGTCTTAGCAAGGAGACTCTGACTGAAGAGGGTCTCAACACTTCCTTCTTTGATACTCCCAACAGTGGGATTAAGAAAGTGACAAATTGTTTACTGGATCTCAAAGCCTATTCCTAGGAGAAAGTGACACATATCACCTCCTCTCATTTTATTTTATTTTATTTTTATTTTTATTTTATTTTATTTTTTTTGAGACAGAGTCTCACTCTGTTGCCTGGGCTAGAGTGCCGTGGCGTCAGTCTAGCTCACAGCAACTTCAAACTCTTGGGCTCCTGTCTCAGCCTCCCGAGTAGCTGGGACTACAGGCACGTGCCACCATGCCCGGCTAATTTTTTCTATATATATTTTTAGTTGGCCAATTGATTTCTTTCTATTTTTAGTAGAGACGGGGTCTTGCTCTCTTGCTCAGGCTGTTTTCGAACTTCTGACCTTGAGCGATCCTCCCGCCTCGGCCTCCCAGAGTGCTAGGATTACAGGCGTGAGCCACCACGCCCGACCCTCTTATTTTATTAACCAAAGTGAATGCCTGATTTCTGTGAACTAAAATAAAATTTTAAGGCTCAACCCCCACCGGCTGACTGAATGGACCCCCTCGTGGCCAAAGGAATATCCTAAAACTAAATGGTCTGCCAGGAGGAGGGGGGTCAGACATGCCTCATCATGTCCCTCTCCCTTCTTGGAGACATCTTTTGTAACCCACTAACAGGCCTAAGGGTATGCAAGACAAACCTGCAGGTCCTCAATTTATACAACAAATCTATGTCCAGTGGCTTATTTTTGATAACAGCTCCTTATGTTGAAACATTCTAAGCTTTTAGACAAAGCTTCATGTCTTTAACCAATTACAAGCCAAAGAATCTTTAAACCCACCTATAACCTGTAAGCCCCACCTCCCTTCAAGATGGCCCACCTTTTCGGGCCAAACCAATGTATGCCTTCCACGTGTTGATTTATGACTTTACCTGTAACTCCTGTCTCCCTGAAATGCATAAAATCAAACTAACCCAGCCACAGCGAGTCCACTTGCTCAAGGCTTCTTGGGAGTGGCTCCTGGTCATGGTCCTCATATTTGGCTCAGAATAAACTTCTTTCAAATATTTCAGAGTTTGGATTTTCTGGTCCACATTTCAAAGAAGTCAGGTAATATAAACAATGTTATGTTGTGGCCAGAAACTGGAGACCCAGCTTTTCGGAGTCTGCAAAGCCTGGGTGGTCCTGGCCTGGTTTAAGACGTCAGATCTCATCATTCTACACCCTTCTTTGCTCCCTGTCCCCAGTTCCCCTCAATAAAGTGGTTTAAAACCTCCCCTCAAAAAAGAAACTGGAGACCCAGAAACATTTTGTGAACATTACTGATGAATACCAGCAGGAGAAAAGGGCTGCAAAACTTGCTTACTAAGGGACCCAAGATTGGGATGGCAGTATGACAACAGACCTTCCATACTCCATTCCCTACAATTCCCCCTATTTCTTAGAGAATCTCTCTCTCTCTTCTTGTCTTTATCCTTCAAGAACTGAAGTGGTGGCCGGGCGCCGTGGCTCAGGCCTGTAATCCTAGCACTCTGGAAGGCTGAGGCGGGAGGATCGTTTGAGCTCAGGAGTTCAAGATCAGCCTGAGCAAGACCGAGACCCCGTCTCTACTAAAAATATAAAAAGAAATTAATTGGCCAACTAAAAATATATAGAAAAAAATAATTAGCTGGGCATGGTGGCGCTTGCCTATAGTCCCAGCTATTCAGGAGGCTGAGGCAGAAGGATCACTCGAGCCCAGGAGTTTGAGGTTGCTGTGAGCTAGGCTGACGCTATGGTACTCTAGCCGGGGCAACAAGAGGGAGACTCTGTCTCAAAAAAAAACTGAAGTGGTTAAGTATAACAGATTGGATGTTAGGGTACATGGCACAGGGGTAGGTCCTAGCTTAATTGCTGCTAGATCTTAGCCTAGAATGTGTGAACAGGTCTTAGCAAACTATTTGAAAACTTCAGTGAAAATACTAGCATTGACTCAATATCATGTATCTAATAACCACAGCTCTTATATTAGGTCCAATAACATGTAATTTTGCTAATAATCCTAAAGTTATAAGTTGAAATTTGGAAGTGCTTTGTATGTTGAAATCTGCATGTCAATAGGTCACCTTTTCTCAGGATTCTTCATGCTTGTGGCGTGGTTATGACACTAATAGCTAATAGGATGCTTGGAAGTTTCCTGGTTCTCCTGCTAGGGTAACCTTGCTTCCCGGTCAGGTCCTGAAAATCTCCTGACCTAGGGAACTTTAGGCTCCCTGATTTGCATTATTGTTTGAGTTCTTTTATTTCTGCCTGATAGCTGACCTGTTAAAAACCTGGAATGAAAATTCAATTTTTAGACTTTCAGTTCTAGTGTCATTTTAGGTAACTCCATCTCGCTTTGTTAGAGCAAGTGTTACAGCGGGTGGTTCCGAGGACAAATCTAGCGGCACATGGAGAGTCGGAGAATCAAGGTTTATTCACTGGTGGGCTCAGAGGGAGTCTTGCCACCAAATTCTGTGCCCCGTCTACTGGGTTTTCCCCACTTTTATTAGGTTGGGATGGTCTGAGGGGTGGGGTCTCAGGTGGCTGATGCAATAGAAAAGCATGATTGCAGAAGCTAGGTAGGTTAGTATTAGGTTGATGACAGTCTTCCTTATTAATTTTTCAAGTCTTTCTGAGAAGCTCTCTGGCCATCTCACTCCTCCACCCAACCTTATTTTGTTTTCCATGTCCCTCCTCTCTGCTCCCATAGCACATCCTCTTGTTCCTATAAAGGAATATAAAGCATACGCCACGTCACTCTACAATAGCTGATTTCCTGTGAACCTTCCTTCTGAGCTTGTAAGCTCTTTGAAAGTAAATTTCATGCTTTATGTGATTTTTAAAATTCACAAGTCTAGCATAGCGATTAGTACCATAACCTTGGTTGTTAGGGAGTTTTCAAGGAATGTCCAGTGACTATTGAAAACTACAAGGTTTTGCAGTGAGTATGTCACTGAAAAAAAGAAGAAGAAGAAGAAGAAAAGAAAACTACAAGGTTCAAGCTTTGGGGAGGGGAATTATAACAATGTAAGGGTCTTTAAAAATTCACCATAAAGATTCATTGCTTTCACTTCCTAAAGCAGGGTAAGCTAACAGTATTGAAATACAAATAACTGTGGGAAGGACAACATATTTAGGCCTTAATTTAATATCAATGGTTCATCCAATTAACTCCTTCAAGAGGTTCTCTGGCGGTAGTTCTCAACTTTGTTCCTGAGGAGTGGGGGTGACATTTCCTATCACTAAGTACCTTAGGGCAACAAAATCTCCAGGGGTGCGGTGGAAAGTGTGGTTTGAAGAAGCGCCTCAGGCATTCCTATATATTCATCCCCTCCATGATCACTGCACAAAGGGACTCCTGCTGCGGTGTAGGTCAATTTTATTTTGGTCTTGCGGATTTTATAATGGATTGGGCTCCTCGAGGACACCTAGACGCAGAAGCAGGACTCTTAACCTTTCTGGTGCCTATAACTATTTTTAAAAAGTACATTCTTTGTAAGTGTGGGCATTTATGGAGGATCATTTGTTATTCCGCTTACAGTAACGGCTCTTGTCCTAGTCTTGCGGGTGGGGATTGACTACCAAGACCCTGTACTCATCTTCAGGGAGGCCACACCCTGGCCCAGCCGAGCGCAGGGACAGCCTTCCATGCGCAGGGTGTAGTCAGGGTGTATCATTTGAAAACCTGGAGTACAGTCACCGGGCGGCTCACAGTCTTCTTTTAGCCAGCTGAGCAGGAGTTTCCGAACTCGTCGCGGTGGAGGCTCGCGGGGGTGTGGCTGGAATGCCATCTGCGTTCCTCCTCCTCCTCCAGGCTGCGGTGCGGGGGAGGGGCGTGTGGGGGAGGGGAGGGGCGTGCGGGGGAGGGGCGGGCGGCGGGAAGCAGAGCGCAGGCGGCCAGTGCAGCCAGCGCTGGTGGCTCCCAAGGCCACGAGCACGTGGACACGCGCCCTCTTCACGTTATCTGGTAGGATTATCATAAAATAGGCAGAGGCAGGGCCACCTTCAGGAACCCTTCGAAAAGGACGCCCAGATTTTTAAATGATACTTTTGCAGAAGTCAGATCCGTTCATGCGCACTAATCTCTCATCTGTAAAATGGGGATAAAAGTCACCACACATTTTTTTATTTTTTAAAAAAAGGAACCTTGCGTGACAATACAGTGTTCATTTCCTGTGGATGGTGGAGAGGAACTAAGAAACTTCGTTTTGTTGATTTTATTCCGGCCCATTACAAAGACAGACCCCATACAACAAATGTTTCCCTTTGTTCTTGGCCATGTAAAGAGTCATTTCTCTACAGAGAAAGAATCCCCTTTGTGCGTCCCCTGGCCTGGCAGGCCGTGGGGATTTTGAAGGGAAAGCGCTCTCGAGAGCTGTTTTCCGGGTTGGAGACATTGTTCTGGAAAGCAGGCTGGTTGCCATGGCGACGGCTCCCCGGTGGCCTCGCCCTGCCCCTTCCCACCCCGCCCGCCCGCGCTGCCGGCTGCTGCCAGCCCGGCCGGGTTGCAGATGCTCCTCCCCGCACGGCGCGGAAATGGCAGGGAAATTCCAAACTGTATTTCCCAGATGGCCCCTGAGGCCCAGAGACAGAAGAAAAATAATCCCTTGTCAGACAGTTCTGCATTGTCCTTGAGAAAAACAGCCATTAGACTGAAAGCTTGTTGAAGGCAGGAACCAGCTGTGTTCTCATCGCTGAACCAATTCTTCCCCTCTCACTGTGACCACTGACACTTAGTAGGATCCGAAAAAGGGTTTGTAACCACTTGCCAGTGAGGTGGCGGTATAGACTCCGGTTTAAAAGCGTGGACTTTGGAGCCAGTATCTTTGCCTGCCACGTGTGACACCGGTAAAA
The DNA here is from genome assembly GCA_008086735.1 of Cheirogaleus medius. Taxonomy (NCBI): domain Eukaryota; kingdom Metazoa; phylum Chordata; class Mammalia; order Primates; family Cheirogaleidae; genus Cheirogaleus; species Cheirogaleus medius. The sequence continues at coordinate 44,847,318 of VBSM01002616.1, forward strand.
TATCTACTCTTTCCAAACTTCATTTTCCTCATCTCTGCAATGGGAACAATAATACCCTAGAGAGTTAAGGTGAGTACCGAATAAGATACTTTAAGATACGAAACACTTAGTAGGTGTCTGGTTTGTAGGGAGCTCCGGTATTGTGACTGTGATTATTACTATTCCCATTACCTCCTCTGTAGCCTGCTGCATCTTCATGGGGGTAAATGTAGCATCTCCTACCAAAAAAAAAAAAAAAAAAACACCCAAAAAACAAACAAACCCAAACAACAAAATAAACCTTCCAGCAGAGTCCATAGCAACCCAGAATCTAATAGTTAATGAAATGAATGCTGAAGTGCTTCGTAAGTTATTTATTTGTGTAATAACCACCAAATAGAACGTGCCAGAAAATTCTGTGTATGCTAGATTTTCGCACATAGGTAATGCAAAGTGCGTTGTGTTCCAATTGTCTATAGATGTATCCATGCTAAAAAGAATTAAATGCATTTTTGACATCTTTTGGCCTGATTTCTCCCTCCCCCCTCCCCCAATCTCTTAGGGTACTTCTGAAACCTGCAGACAATTTTTAATTGAGCCTGCGTCATTGAGATCTGTAAGCGCCATGGGCCGCCACTCCCCACCCCCAGGGCTCACTTCCGGTTAGAGAAGCCCTGGGGTCTGGAGGGTGCCTCTGGAAGATTCTAAACATCTTTGGCCACTCAGGGCAGAGGGAATTTACACACACACACACACACACACACCCTCCATCCCACCAGGCTGACCTGGACTTTGACTCACAGGAAGCCTTTGGGGTTTTTTTGCGGGGGGGAAAGGATGTACCACCTCTGGAAAGTTCTGCGCTGAACTTGGCCGCAGGATGTGCACACCATCGACAGCTGCAGACCACGGCTCAGATTAGACATTCGGTGAGAGGAGCCACTTGAGGGTGGGACTGATGAGATGTCAGGAGGTTCTGGCACGTGGGGGAGGGGAGCCAGAGGACAGGATTATCATTCCAATGTTACCTAATACTGCTGTGTCTCTCAGTTGAGAAGGTTGTGCACAGCTTGTACGTGTTTTTGGACACAGATGAAAAGAGCATGTGGACAGTTTTGAGGAGGCAAATTGTCATTTAACGCATAGGGCTTAAGAAGGTAGGACAATTAGGGTACAAATGACCACTGCATGTAGGACACTCCCACAACAGCTATGTGCAGTGTACTTTGGGGTGGTGCAATAATGCAGCAAAGGTGTTGGAAAAGTGGTGTGAACTGCAGGGTGTGAAGTGTTGCTCCCTTTCTTTCAGACCCTCTCACACCTCTCCCCCCAACGCACACACATTAAACTACCGATTAAACTACGCGTGACACACTATCCTCCCCTCCCCCAACACCGCAGCCAGCTTTCTCTGAAAACTGATACCCTGAGGCCCTTTTTCCCTTACCAGCCACAATTAGGAGCAGTAAGAGAGAAAATGCGGACCGGATCATGGCTCAGAGACAGTGCTCTGTAATTTCTCCTTCTGTCACAGGCCACGGTGCCGGCTCCAGGCCTTATATTTTATCTGACTTTGCTACTCCAGGAAACAGCTTCAGGCTCCAGCGAGTCCAGGCCAAATCCAGTTCTTTCTTCGAAGTCCATTTTGTATTTTCTGTTTCACCCTAGTCAAGTCTCAGCCGAGGCTGTTGTTCTCAATCCAGCTCAGAAACTGGCTCAAACCGCCCTGAACTGGATTTGGTGGCTGTTGAGACACAGTTTCTGCCTCTTTGTTAGGGCGGATCCGGCCTCATTTGAGCTTCAGTTTCCCTCCCTTGTGTTCCCAGAGTCACCACCAGCAATTCCCCTCCCCCCCAGTTTGACATTTTTTTTTTTTTTTTTTTTTTTTTTTTACTCTACCCTGGGCCAAGACCCCAAGAAGTAGATTAAATTCTTTAATAAAAAAGTGGATTTAGGTTGTAAACCTTCTGCTTTCATTTCATTAACTATTAAGTTCTGCTTTCCTCAAAGTTGTTACCTAACCAGTTGACATGGTGCCCTTAAAACGTTGGCTCCTAGGCTAACCTAGAAATAACTTAAATTTTCACCCTGGATGGAAATAACTGTAAATTTCCCATCAAAGACTGGACCTCGTTTTGATGGGGTACATTGTTCATTTCCGTTATATAACCATATTTAAATTAAAATAATTTATTCATTTCTTTGCTGAGAAATGACAAACAATAATATGTACAGAATTTTTTTTTTTAAAATGATCACCCACATCCTGGCTATCCGTTGTCACTGTGCAATTCCTCGAGGGAGAACTAAAGAACTGAGATGTTTTTGGTTTTCGAACACGTAGTTTTAACACTGGATCAGATTCTGTGAATTGTGTAGTGAGGAATGCTGTTCGGGGAATGCGTAGGGACCATTCCTAACATAACGCAGGTGGAAACAAAACTGGGAGTGTGACGGAATAAGGAGGGTAGAACAGGGCTGGGCTTTTGTAAGTTCTTCTTTTTTTTTTTTAATATAGAATTTAAACATTTCTTACGTTTTGGAACTAGATAGAGGCGACGGTTGCAGAACATTGTGACTGTAGTAAATGCCACTACATTGTACACTTTAAAATGGCTAATTGTATGTTATGTGAATTTTACCCCAATAAAAAAAATGTCAGCGTTTCTTTTCCAGAAATTCTCATTTTCTTTTGTGTGTTTCGAAAATTCAGAGAAGAGACACTTAGATACAAGCAACCATAACCTGGGTGTGGTTCCATTTGAGCTCCACGACGCCCTGGTCTCCCTCTGCTGGCCAATCTAAGCAACGTGTCACCATGTCGGAAGGCCTTTTGAGAATGTCTCAAATTTATGTCGAAGGACAAATACGAGGCTACTTTACTAAGACTCTTCCATACCTGTTTCATGTGCATTTTATTTGTCTTAACTCACATGTGTGGTAGTGAAAGAAGATCGCAGGTGTTTTCCTTCTACGATGTTACAGGGGATTAATTATAAATTAATGATTTAAAAATTCACCCCCAAATCTCAAAACAGAAACAAAAACGTCATCATTTCTCCTGGGTTTAAACTTAGAGTGAAATTGCTTATTTAAGTGTTTAGTTTCAGTAGAGCATAAAGCCCTGGAAAAAAGCCAATTACAACAGTCGATCTGGAAAAGCTATTTTTGTATGCAGGAGGGGAGAGATTGGCTTTGTCTAATGAGTCAGTGCTCTGAGAAAGATGCCAGTGCAGGTCTGGGCTAAGGTAATCGTCAAACTGTAGGTAAAAAAGACATGAATCCATCCATTGAAATTGTTTTTATGAGATTTAAGAATCATAACTTATTATTGTGGGAAGGCACACAGTATATGCTATATAGGATTTTCCAAAATGTTGAGTATCAGAGGGGATTTAAGAGGAGTGGAGGTTGGCCAGATGTGGTGGCGTGTGCCGGTAGTTCTGGCTGCCTGAGAGGCTGAGGCAGGAGGATGGTTTAGCCCAGGAGTTTGGGGTTACAGTGAGCTGTGATCGTGCCACTGCACTCCAGCCTGGGCAAGACCTTGTCTCAAGGAAAAAAAAAAAAGGATGGAAGGCAAGTAATCCAGACTTGCCCTGTGATGGTTAGAGCTGCTCTTAGTTTTGGACCTTCACATCTTCTGTTTCACATGCTTGAAATCCCCCACCCCCAGCCCCATCCCGACCCCAGCTACCCCTACAATCTGGTCAAGCCTTGCCCTCCTCAGAAGCCTTCCTGAGCCAAGGAACCAAGTCTTCCACTTGGTTATCTTCTTACAGGCATCCTCTTTTTTCCCTGTTATAGTACCACTATAATTTATAATTACATATATTTATTTTCGTGTATATTCTACCTCCCCCAACTAGCATTCTAAATTCCCTGAGGCCATGTCTGTTTGATCAAAACTGTAAAACCAGCTCTTGGCAGAGTATCTGGTAAAAAGTTAGCAAGGAACCAATGTTGGTTGAACTCATGAGTTAAATTCAAAAACCATTTCTCTGGTCCCAGTTCGCTACTTCTTGGATTCTTCTTTTACACCACGTAGCTCTTTTAAGACGCAGCCTGTTTTCTTGTTCTCTTGGGAACTCTCAGCAACTACTGATTTATTTTGAGGTTCCTCTTCCCATAATGAGAGCTACTGAGTAGAATGGAATCTTCACGGTTTCTTACATTTTATACTCTAAAAAAAGATAAAATAGTACTATAATTCTTACAGTCTGTGTTTTCTCATCTGTAGTGCTTGATTTTACTCTGAAATGGGATGCTTCCTGGGTTTTGATTTCTGAATTCGAAGTTGGCCACATGGTGTTCTACCTCCCATCCTTTTCAAAACTGTCTTGTGACTAGGGAGGAAGAGCTTACCAACTCCTCCTTCCAAAAAGTCTCCTTCTCCTGACCAGAGACAGACTTATCCAAGCAGAGATTTAAATGTCCCTGAATTTCAAGTAGGCAGTTTGCATCTCTGAGAACCTGTCGAAGATGTCACTCATTCAGTGGACTTCAGCCCAATACTAGAGTAATCTCTTTGGGGCATTTCTTTACCTTGGCAAATTAGCTACTAGTACACTGTTCCAAAAGCTATGCTAGGGGTTAAAGGACTTTATAGATGTGGCCTTATTTTAGATTCATTGACTGGTTTTAATCGACCGATGGTTGTGTAACTGATAGAATTTCCCTGTCTACAAAATGCTGTGACTTTCACATCTTTTTAATTGGCATACGGTAATAAATATTAAATAGTTAAGAGACTGAATATGGAGGTCAGATGAACTTGAGGCTCTGAAGCCTGGGTTTTCTCATCTCTTTTGTTTTTTCATCTATAAAAAGGAGAACTCTACAGAGTTGTAATAAATATTATAATAGTATTTATAGAGCAATAACTTTGTGCCAGTTACTGTTCTGATATGTATGTATGTGTAGTATGTATAAACAACATTGTGAATATAAACATTTAATCCTCACAGCTACCCTTCGGGGAAAGCACCATTGTTCCCATTTTACTGCTAGGGACACGGAGACACAGAGAGGTTAGGTAACTTGCACAATGTCACACAGCTAGTAGGTGGCAGAACACACATACAAAACGAGGCTGCATGAGTCTGTGCTTTTGAAACCCTTGTGCCATTTGCGTGGTACAAGAAAAATGTTGATAAATGTTAGGTTTTTGTTTTTTTTTTATTTCTTCCCTTGTTACTTCCTCAAAGTATCTTAATACAAAACCGTAGAAATTTAGAACCACCCCAACCCCTTGCTTTTTCAGATGAGGAAATGGAAGTCCAAAGAGCTTGAACCATTTGTGTTGTGTGACTAGATAGGACTAGATCCTAGCTCTCCCGACTAATCTCTGAGGGAATGATGATTCTCCATATTAATGTGTTCCATCATTTCCTTCCTTGAGTATGTTTCTTGCCATTTTTGAAAAGAAAGGAAAAAAAAAATCCCTTTGATGAATCTCACTCTTATCCCCACCTTGTTTTTTGCATGGTATTAAATAACACATGTTGCAATGGTAGGGACTTAACTAAATGGAATGTGCTGTTTCTCTGCCAGGCCACACAAGGGGAGTGAGCAAGAGTTGGCCACTGCCAGAGTGAGGAGAGGAGAAAATTAGTTAGCACTCACTTTTTCTCTCTTTCCCGTCTTGATCTCTTCCCTACTTATTTCTGGCTGCAGCTGTCTTTTCCCTCACCTGAGCTAGGAGTATAAGGCCCTTGCTGGTGTCATCCTAATAAAAATTCAACCTGCACAGAGATAGGGTACTAAGCTAGGTTGTCAGTAGCTGCCTAGTCTTTTCTTCCCCCTGTATGCACACAGAAGAAGCCCCGAATTTCTGTCTTCATTGTGCCATTATCTCAATATATGGCTTTGCATAATTTAGTTAACCTGTGCTAGCCATAATTTTCTCACTTTTATATGAAATATTATCTTTCCTATTGTCTTCGCTCAAAGAAATTTGGCTTGGCCATGAAAAAGTGACAGTGACGAAGCTCAAGAGACTATGGTGTTTTGCTTTATTTTGTTTGGCTTAAATAAATAAATATTCTCGGAAGTATCACATATATGTCTATGGTTGCAAAAGTGCAACATAGCTTTACAATCTTTGAAAAGCACTATTCTAAAAAGCCACAATATATAGTGTTATGCTGTAAACATAGAAAATATAAACTTAAAAGGAAATTTGCTCTTTTTCTATCACAGAAGAGGAAATTGAGTTCTTTTTTTTTTTTTTTTCTTCTTCTTCTTCTTCCCCTTAGCAGTTTCATTTAAATTGAAACGTGAAGAAGGGAAGGGAGCAGAAAGGGGAGTTTATAGCAGGACAGCTGGATGCATGATGAGTAATAAGGAGAGATAAGTTTGAAAATATAGATTAGGCACAGATAATGAAAGTTCCTGATTTTAACAATACTCTAAAAAACATAAGAGTTTTTACAATGTGCAACGTGCCAGGCTTTGGTTTGTTTTTGCATGAACGAAAGTGTTGTTAGAGCTGGGTATTGAAGATGGAGTAGGAGTTTATGCCAAAAAGAAGAGGGAGAAGGACATGTGGGTCAGAGGGAATGGAATATTAAAGGCACAAAGATCTGAAATAGAATGCTGCATCTAGGGACTATAAAAAGCCATGTGAGTATAGAGTAGAAGGGGGCAAGCCAGGGAAGTGAGGCTGAGAGGCATGAGAGCGAGATTACGAAAGGCCCCGGGTGCTGTGCAATGGCATTTGAACTCCTTCCTCTAAGCCTGGGTTTTTGGCATTGCACTCCTTTTAAAGAATGGACATTTCATAGAATTCCAACACATTCGTTTACAGAAGCCACTGAAGCATCCTCATAGTACCCTAGAGGTTTAATTAACATAGCATAAAAATTATAGTAGGCAAAGTGGAGCCACTGAAGGGTTTTAGGTTTGCTTAGGACTCCTGGATGAAGAGCTTTCAGTTTTAAAACTTGGAGGAGTTGATCACTAGTTTTAGGCGGGAATTAACATCTAGTATGAAAAATGACTCTAGCGGTAGTTCGGAGAGTGGAATGGGAAAGCGAAGGAAAGGAAAACACAAGGGACCTAATAGTTATGGCATGACGCTGTGTTCCAGAGGGATGCTCCATGCCTTCCCGGTATTCTAACTCAGCGTTGCTTATCTTATTTCACTAACAGAGAAACCGAAACTTGGAGGGCTTAAGTCATCTATCCAGGGTCGTGAAGCAGAGAGTGGCACCACTGGGATTTGGATCCAGGGCTGGTTGAATCCAGTATCTCAGCCCTGTTCATTATATCCAGGAGGAGGTCCCCAGAGGCAGGAAGACACTAATGATTAAAACTGTATAAACATGATAGCAGGAATGAGAACTTCTCCTGGGGAAGAGGAGAGAGAAAACACAGAATATTAGTGAATATCCACATTTAGGGACGGGAAGTGAAAAAGGAGCCATATCCCATATGACACAAGAGGAGACAGAAGGAGAGAGGGAGAGAGGAGCCAGGGTGGAGGGTTAGGGAGAGGGAAGCCAGGAGAGTGTAGTTTGATCAAAGAAAATGGGAAAGGTCATTTCAAGAAGGAAAGGATGGTCCCAAGTGTCAAATGTGGACGAAGCTGAGCATAATGAGGACTGTGAAAAGATCACTGCAATTATTAATAGTATTAGGAGGTTGTTAATGAACTGTTTCAGGCAGAAGCCACTTTGGACTCAATGAGGGTGGTGGCTTTGCAATGCTGCTGGCTTGGTTAGGCCGAACTGTATTTCTCAGAATTTCTTTCCCTGTATGTTTCCGTTTAAGATGGGCCATGAGGCATTAACTTGGAAGCTTTTGAGGGCTCAAATGAAACGGTAGATGTTTTGGGGTTTTTAATGCTTAGAAGATGGGGACAGGCACTTGTGTAGTGCACATAAGTTGTCTCTTAGCTGCTGGTTCACCTCATCGGGGTGGGGCGGCAGCAGGCTGCAACTGCTCCAGCTTCTCCCAGATCCTTCGTGCTGGGTGTGTGTTTAGCTCCGTAATGAAGAGCGCCAGCTTCTCCTGCAGGACACGCACATCCCCGAGGTCGGAGGCAGTGAGTACTGACAAGAGTGCCAGTTTGGGCTGGGCGCGGTGACTCAACGCCTGTAATCCTAGCTCTCTGGGCGGCCGAGGCAGGAGGATTGCTCAAGGTCAGGAGTTCAAGACCAGCCTGAGCAAGAGCGAGACCCCGTCTCTACTAAAAATAGAAAGAAATGAATTGGCCAACTAAAAATATATAGAAAAAATCAGCCGGGAATAGTGGCGCTTGCCTGCAGTCCCAGCTACTCGGGAGGCTGAGGCAGGAGGATCACTTGAGCCCAGGAGTCTGAGGTTGCTGTGAGCTAGGCTGACGCCATGGCACTCTAGCCAGGGCAACAGAGTGAGACTCTATCTCAAAAAAAAAAAAAAAAAAGAGTGCTAGTTTGTGCTTCTGGGTTCCAGCCTGTGCTTGCTCTCACTCTATATCCATCTTCTCTTTCCAGTTGCCTGACCCGCAACTGTCATGCGCCAGCATTGGATGAACAATAGCCTTACAGAGACTGTTTACCTAGAACATAATTACATGAGGTCAAATTCTTGCAATAAATCCCACATTGTGCGTGTGTATGCATATACATATCTATCTATTCGTCTATCACAGTGGTTCTCCTTCTTTGTTTGAACTCTGGCTGCTACAGTGAGAGAAGTGAAAAAAGACACAGCAAGTGTAAATTCCTCTCTGGGAAAGTGTGGTAGTCATACAATAAATATTTACCGAGCCCCTGTTATGTGCCTGTGTTTGGTTCAGAGAAAAGAGTGATGAATAAAACTGATATGGATAGAAGTCTACAGTCTAGAAAAGGAGACGGATAATTAAAAAGTAAACAAATACATTATATATTACAGACAGTGCGGATGCTCTGAAAACAAACAAAATGGAGCAAAATGACAATGGGATACTAAGATCAAAATGGAAGGGATATATTGTTTAGACTGGGAGATCAGGGAAGCCTTTTCTCAAGCAATCCTCCTGCCTCAGCTCCCATAGTGCTAGGATTACAGGCGTGAGCCACCTCGCCAGGCCTTAGGGATGCTATAATTCTGCAGTCCCCAACTCCCAGGCCATGGACCCATACTTGTCGCTGGCCTGTTAGAAACTAGGCTGCACACCAGAAGGTGGGCAGCAGGTGAGCTAGCAAAGCTTCATCTGTATTTACAGCCACTCCCCATCGATCACATCACGGCCTGAGCTCTGCCCCTTGTCAGATCAGCAGTGGCATTAGATTCTCAAAGGAGCTTGAACCTTACTGTAAACTGCGCACGTGAGGGATCTAGATTGTTGGCTCCTTATGAGCATTTGATGCCTGATGATCTGAGGTGGAGCTGAGGTGGTGATGCTCGTGCTGAGGAGTGGCTGCAAATACAGATTATCATTAGCAGACAGGTTTGACTGTATAGAGACCTTAATAAATCACTGTCTCCCATAACCCCCAGATGGGACTGTCTAGTTGCAGGAAAACAAGCTCAGAGCTCCCACTGATTCTGCATTATGGTGAGTTGTATAATTATTTCATCATATACTACAATGTAATAATAATAGAAATAAAGTTCACAATAAATGTAATGTGCTTGAATCATCCCCAAACCACTGCCTGCCTGACTCCCACCCCCAACCTCGGTCCATGGAAAAATTGTCTTCCATAAAACTGGTCCCTGGTGCCAAAAAGGTTGGGGACCACTGCTGTAATTGACAGTCTTAGAGCCCGTGGAGTGAGAGAGGAGTCTCCTGAAGGAAGTGCTATTACCAGAAGAAATAATGTGGAAAAGCAGCCCGGATAGAAAGAATAGTGGCAATGACTTTCTGCTATTACCACCCTTGGGTGTCCTGTATGAACATGTGTGTGTGCGTGTACATGTGTGCTTATCCTATGTACAATTCAGAAGGCTCTTATCTAACATTATGTAACGATTGCAATACAGACCAAGCACGTTTTCTCACTCTTCATATCCAGTTGCTGCAAACAGCTCCAAGACAGGGTTTCTGGATGACATGCATTCTTCTGGGCCAGTCCATCTCGTCTGACAGCCTGACGCTAAATGGAAGTTTAACTTTCCTCAAGATGCCAGATATACAATGAAGAAGGGAAAATGTAATAACAACAATAAAAACTTTCTATCAGAAATAGAAAAGTGGGAAAAAGCACATAATGGTTACATATTTATCATAGCATGTATACTGCTGGACAAGGGTAGTAAGAACTTTCTTCCTTAGTTGTTCTTGGTCTTCAATTCTTGACCTTTCATGTTCTGCCTCCTGTTTCCTCTCTGACTGCATCTGAGAGAGGTATAAAGGACGAGTTCTCTTCAAAGACTGCATTATTTTGAAGCCCACTTCTTGTTAGCACAGTTATAGGGATTTGACAGTTATCTTATGGGTTGAACAATTATTGTGGCTTTTATTTGCCACACTTGGAACACGCACATAACCTCCATATAAGCTCAGTACACTGTTGGCGTACTTGATTCTTGGGAATCTCATGGATCAATAACCAATACTAGAAATAATGACCAGTCATGATACTAGAATTTAGGTCCTTCCCCTACAGTTTCTTTTAGCAATGCTCTGCTGATCTCCCAACTCTCAGCTTAAGGAGTTCCATTTTGACTTTGGGCATGTGGACTTTGAGTCTCAGTGGTCACGTGTTGGAGCAGCATCGATTAATCTTACATTGGTCATGTTTAGAAGGTATTCCTACCTTGGCTGGGAGCTCTACCTAAAAGGCTATATAAGCCAGAACACTTTCTAGTTGCGAGTATCAGGACTTAAAGAAAAAGAGAATATATTGGTTAAAATAACTGACAAGTTCAGGAGTAGAATTGCTTCAAGCACAGCTAGATTTTTGAGCTGAAACGACCTCATTAAGACTTAAGCTCTCCTTCCAGCTCTTGGCTCTGCTTTCCTCCTTATGGCTTCATTCTGAAACAGGCTGTTTCCAGGTGCCTGCAGTTCTAGACTCACAGCTAAACACTGTAGCAGAAGCAGAGCTTTACTTTCTATATTGTTATAGTGAAAGTTCATTCTAGGCGTATCTCAAACTTGATGATTACAGCTGGGTGGATGGAATGTATTCTTGGCCAGACTTAGGACAAATGCTTGCAGTGGAACAGGACTCCAAGTGGAGGCAGCCTCGCTTGAAGTACATGTACTGAGAATGGGGTGGGAGGGTGCAAAAAAGGCAAAAAAAAAAAAAAAAAAAAAAAAAAAAGAACCAGACGCTCATAACGGTCAATCCTTTGGCTGCTCAACATGTACTGGTCCCCCCACTTAACACCATGCAACCATTCACATACATAAAACATAAATCACCTCTAGGGGACAGTAACTCAAATTGCCATTTAGTAACTTATTCAGCTCAAAGTTCACAATATCCAGGTGTCATGAATCACTCTTGTTTGGACTTAGAGGTGTCATGATTTTGGAACCTATAGCCAAATAATATATTTGACCACCCTGACACATCTATTACACAATTATGAAAGGAAAAGAGGATTATCACAATAAACACTATTGTTTTCAAAAGAGAAGAAAAGGATAGGTTTGGCCAGTGGGAAGCAAAACAAACAAATTAAATAAATAAATGAGAAGAAAGGGAGACAGTATATAATGGCTACTGATCCATGGTATATAGAACACGCTGAAGGACAGCAACAGCAGAAATCCTTGCCCTAGCATGATTTCCTTGGTCAACTAGTCTGATTGCCATGGGCTCTGCCATCTGAAAAGCTTTCCCTTCTCCATAACCATTGTCCTATTTGACCACATGTGAGGTGGTCATTAGGGTCAAGTCCCCTTCCCTCTTTTTTTTTTTCCCCCTTTAGCAGTTAAATTCCTTTTGGAAAGGTTTGAGGGACTAGGGTATTAATTGCCTTAGATGTTGAGTGATCTCAGCTTTGTTTATTAATCTTAGGGTTTCTAAGGCAGTACAACTCACTTATAATATTAGTATTTTTTTTTTTCCTATTCATATTCCCTGAGGTTGTGACGAAAACCAGAATTTCTTTTTACTTCTCTCTTAGAACGAACTTTGGAGCTTGGGCCACTACTACCTCGCAGCTTGTTGGCCCCTTTCATGGCCCTATGGGAGGTGGGGAGACAGAGTGAATCAATCCCTTCTTCTTTGGCTACACTCCTTTGACTGGCCCTTTGCAATTAGAACAATTGTCCCTTTTGTCAGCCAGAGAATGAGTAACAGGAAGTGACTAGGAGTGATCTGTGGGTATTAGTATCTTGGCTTTGTTAGTATTCTTTTTAGCTTGGGGTATAGAATTTGGACATTCTGACGCTGGAAACCCAAGACTACCTGACTCTCAGCCATCTTGGATTAGTAGCCAGAGGCAAAGCTGAGTATTCACAGCTTCATACAAGCTGGCTTCAAACAAGCTGGCTTCAGACAAAGTTCACCTCTTTCTTGTGGGACCTTATCAAAAAGTAAACATCTCAACACAATGGATTTTCTATAGAGTCTCTAAACATCCAGCTTGTTAGTTTGATATCCGGAGAGTCCTAAGATAAAATAGTTAGCAATTTACTCAGGTACCTTTTCTACCAAAGGTCACAAAGTGGTAATCATTCTTATGTGGAGGGTCGGGGAATTCTTACTACCTTGCACCTCACCTCCATTAGCCAATTCTACATTTTGGGGTCTGTTATTTTTACACTTGATCTTAGTCTAAAGGCCGAGGAGCGATAGGGGTCTGTTATTTTCAATACCTTATTCCTGATACTACAGGAAGTAATTATGTCTCTATAATAAAAGAATCAAAACCCCACCCCAAGTTGTATTATACAAAAAGGGTAATATAATGACCCTCGTAACTGGAATGTCCAGGACTGGCACTTGTCTTAGTTTGCTAGGGCTGCCATAACAAAATACCACACACTGGGTGGCTTAAATAATAGAAATTTATTTCTCACAGGGAGAGAATTTATTTCTCTGGGAGCTGGGAGTCTAAGATTGAGGTGTCAGCATGTTTGGTTTCTCCTGAGGCTTCTCTCTGCTGCTTGCAGATAGCTGCCTTCTTACCGCCTCCAGATGGCTGCCCTCTTACTGCCTCTTCACACTGTCTTTCCTCTGTGAGCACAGGCCCCTTGCTTCTCTGTAGGTCCTGAGTTTTTCTTCTTATGACACCAATCATATTGGATTAGGGCCCCACCCTATGGCTTTAACCTTAATTATCTCTTTAAATGCCCTGTCTCCAAATACACTCACATTGGGGATTAGGGCTTCAACATACGAATTTTAGGGAGGCACAATATAGTCTGCACCAGCACTATTTCTGGAGATGCATTTGGATTCAGGACCAAAATGAGGTCATTAAGACACTGTCCAATTCTTCTCTCTACTTCTCTGCTTGTTTCATGTTCAAGCAGGCTGTTATGTGCTGGTCTTTCACAACTCTAAATTATCTCCTTATAATTTAATAACTTTCCAATGGAAAAAAACCCATCTTTTTCTCAATAGTTCTAGCAAAAAATTTGGCATTTGACCCCTATTGGCTTGGGGTGGGACATGTGCACATCTTTGGAATAATCACTAGATCCAGGGCAATGGGATAAGTTTATTGTCCAATCTTGGGTGATGTGCCCACTCCTGGACTCTAGTAAGGGGGTGAAGCACCCCACTTGAACCACAGAAACTCAGAATAGGGAAGAGAGTACTTCTCCAAAGGAAAAATAAGAGGTTGCTATCAAGAGAATGAGGAACAGATGATGGCAGGCAACATCCAACAAATACTACTCTGTGATGTCTAAATTTTCTTTCTAATGCCAACATACTATGCTTTAATCCTGAGTCACTGAGTATTTTGAACCATACTGGTCCATTGTTTTTCAGGACAGTGCTGGCATTGTGTATAAAATTCAGCGCTCTTTCATAATCCTTGGAAGAGTAAAAGAAACATATAATTAATTTTGAAGTGCAGAAGTGTATTGAAGTACCTTCCTCTACTGAAAATGCTAAATTGGACCCACAGAGGAAGCATGTACAAGCTGTCAACTTAAGAAGTGCAAAGTTGAACTTCATTGTAAAAGATCCTCATTCTGAAAGGATTATTTTCTAAGATGGTTCTCAGTTGGTAGCCATAAAAATAGAATTCGATAAACATACAAATGGCCACCTACATAGAACACTAACCCTCACATAGGGAAGAACAATGCACTTATTTATTAATTAGAATATATTAATGTTGCTATCTCTGTATTCAGAGATGATCTATTGATAATCATTTCTCTGTTTTTCTGAGAAATCTCTGTACTCCTTTGTACAGGTAAATCTTTGGTTTTTCAGCTCTAATTTCTGGTTAAAGATTCTGTGGATATTTGTTACTCTACTTCTTTGTTTTGAAAACCTATTTGTTTTCTTGCTGTTCATGGCCGTATCAGCACTGTTCATTAAAATTTAGGAATTAGGATATATTATTTTCACCACTTAGGTTGTCAGTAGGATAAGCTATGAGATAGAGGTGAAATGGTTCTGAGAACTATAGGTTTTTTTTTTGAGACAGAGTCTCACTCTGTTGCCCGGCTAGAGTGCCGTGGCGTCAGCCGAGCTCACAGCAACCTCCAACTCCTGGGCTCAAGCAATCCTCCTGCCTGTCTCTAGCTACATTGAGTAACAAGATAGTTAACTTCTACTGAAAAGAACGAAATTTGGCATGGCTCCTTAAACACTACTTTGTTTAGAACAATTTATGAACAGAAATGATGGACAATATACTGTTAATAAACTGTTTACCTCTGGGAATTAAGACCAGAGTTGAGGGTGGCCTAGAAAGTTGGCAGTATCTTTTACATTAAAAAATAAACTTTAGATTAAAGTATAGTTTACACTTACAAAAGTACACAAACTTTAAGTATATAGAGCAATGGCTTTATGAATTTTCACAAAGGGAACACACTCCTCTGACCACCCCCAAGCACCTCAAGCTGCCCTTGTACCCTACTGATCATGACGCTTTCTTCCCCAAGAGGAGAGAACGATCCTGAATATTGACAGTATAGATTAATATGGCCTGATTCAGAATATTATATAAATTTTATTCCTTATGTCTGGCTTGTTTCCACTAAACATTATATTTGTCAGAATCATCTATAGTGTTGTGTGTACTCACATATTCATTGATTTATACTTTTGCATTATAACCAAAATTTATATTTTCATTATTTCCAGTTTTTAGTTTTTACAAACAATGCTCCTAGGAACAGTTTTACATCATTTTTCTTTATACACTGTATGCTGAGGTTTTCTTTTAAAACCATGAAGATGATTTAGTTAAAACAAAACAATCATTGATGTGGGTTGCTTCGTATCCTTAACAATTCTCAACACTTTGAATACCAATTTTTTTTCTTTTTTAAGTCTCTTTTCAGAAGAAACTGCCAATTCTTTATATCCTTTTTGAATTCTTCTTTTCTCCCATTTCTCAAATGTGTTCATACTCTAAGATTGATCCTTAACCTCTGTTGCTTTCTTTCTTTACGCTAGCTCCTGTAGAGAATTATTTGCTGTGAGGGCTTCTCATGTTTTTTCTATATAGATGACTTAAATCAGCGTCTCTTCCCTAACTCCACTCCCACACTCATTTATCAGTCAGTCCTTAAGCCCTACAGTTCATTTCAGTCATCTTCTTTACTTTTTTTTTTTTTCACACTAGTCTGACCCTATGGCTTTATAACTGGCTTACTTGTAACAGGCAAATATTTTTTATGCGAGCTTCCCCATCCATATAAACAATTTGAGTGACTAAAAATCAGCACATCTGCCTTTTCTGGCAGCTTGATCTTGTGGCATCCCACAAAATAATATTGCTTTCACCAGGCACCTTTCCAGAAGTTGGCTGGCCATGGCCACAGCCGTGGAGCCCCTGGAAGATCCCATAGGCATGAGTACAGGAACTCCTCTGGCCATCTGGGCAACCCCACTTGGAGGAGGGTATGAGAGGGAGGAAATGACAGGTAGGGTGTTAGAGAATGCCCTGAGGGAAGAAATGGACACTTGAGCAATGTCACTTGCCTGGGCCCAGGTACTGGACAAGCCTTGGAAAAATCTGAGAAAGGTATTCCAAAGAAGGGAGACAGAGAGGGGAGGCCCTGAGGCTCAGGGTTTGGGAGAGAATTCTACTTGCTGCTAAGGGCAGTACTGATTTTCTGTTAGCTTCAAGGCAAAGTCCATCCTTCTTTAACATCTGATTCCTCCACAATCTGCAGAACTCTTTAACAGGTGTGGAAGAAGCACCTCGATTCAGTGGTATGCTGAAGCCAGCTTTCCCTTGCTCCCAAGAACCAGTCTTGGGCATTTCTTCCCAACTCCATATTCAGTGATATCACACTGGTAGCCTGAAATTCACCATGGTGGTTTATTGGTAAATGCTACAAATCCTGGGTTTTTATTGTCGTTCTTTGTTTTTGAGAGTCGTTTAACCATATAGCCAATAGTCACTGTATACATTACTGTTGAAGGGATATCTTTTTGCTACAGTGAGGTATGTTTTACTAAGGCTCCAAAGAAGAAGTGTTTTCAATGTGTGTCCTAAACAGAGTGTTTTTGGAGCTGAGGAATTTGAAGCAAAAGGAAGGAAATTTACAGGAAAAAGATGGAATTCTAGAAACATAGTTTTATATAGTTAAACTTAATTTAACTAAGGCCTTTGGCATCAGGCAGATGTGGAAAAGTTGGAAATCTCTGTAATTATTTTTACAAATCCAGAGGATTTTAATACTGATGACTGATAAGGACACTACAAAAAATAAAATCAGAGAATATTATCACATATTAATATAGATATAAAAATTATACAAAAATATTAATAAATACAATCCAGTAGTTAAGAATTAGATAGTAATAATAAAGAATACCCAATTAAGATTTATCATAGGAATTCAAGGATAGCTCAATATCAGGAAAACTATCAATATAATTATGTTAGTAAGTTTTTAAAATTCTTATTAGTAGATTTTGAAGAGATAATTGATAAACTTTCGTAGCCATTCCTAATAAAACTCTGAAGGAAAGAATTGATACATTTGACTATATTAAAATTAAAAACTTCTCTTCGTCAAAAGATAGTACATGCAAAGTGAAAATAAATATAATCTATAGACTGAGAGAAAAAGTATGCAATAATGAAAAATATTCATATTTTCATATTCAGAAGATTTAAAGAACTACAAATCAGTGTGCAAAAAGACAAAGACTCCAAAAGAAAAATTGGAAAAAGATATGAACAGGTATGTCACCAAATGAAAAGACATTCAGTCTCACTGTTAATAAGTTAAATGCAAATTAAAACAATGTGAAGTACCATTAAACATCTGTCAGATTAATTAAATTTCCGAAGCATGATAATAGTAAGTGTTGGCAATGATGTGGAACAACTAGAAATCCCACTGCTGGTGGAAGTGTAAATTGGTACAATTACTTTGAAGAGCAATTTTGCAACATCAGGTAAAGCTGAAAATATGCATACTGTATTGGGCACCAATCTGTGTAGTTCCTCAGATTCTCATGACTGTCTTCTTCCTAAAGGCACTGTCCACCTCCTGGTTTGCACAGGTATTACTGCCTTTGCCAGTGACTTTGCCAACCTCCCTGAGCTGGCTGGAGTCTGAGTTGAAAGCTTAGATTTTCGCAGCCCTCAATACTGCTTATGTTAAGCTCTATTCACAATAAATCGTCTCTCCACCTCTAGACTTGGGTATAACACAGGTTATGCGATTTGACTTCTTGAGTTGCTGCCAAAAAGCCAGATGATGCACCCCTGAAACGCAGGGTTAAGAAAGGTAGTGAACTCCTTGTGGGGTGAACTTTGACCTATGGGAAGGAGTAAGAGGGGAAGAGAGATGGGCAGGTGAGTCTCCTCTCCCTTTTTCATTCTGTAGATTATGTTGTGATGTGCTTTCTCCTTCAAACATTCTGGTAAAAGATTCACATGTTGTGTGGACATACCGTGTTTCCCCGAAAATAAGACAGGGTCTTATATTTATTTTTCCTCATGAAGACACCCTAGGGCTTATTTTCAGGGGATGTGTTATTTTCCCCTCAAAGCCTCAGCTTGCAGCACGCACAGGATGGCCGGGCCCGGACAGGAGGAGCCGACCTTGTTGGTGGGGCTGCCTGCACCTTTCCGGTCACCTCTGGGATGTGGCTGTCACGATGGGGCAGATGAGAAGGGCTGCTGGTCTTCTTTACCGCTTTGCGACGAAATGCATGGGCTATGCAGATGCGCTGCGTAGCCACGCCCATCACTAGGTCTTATTTTCGGGGTAGGGCTTATATTGCGCAAATGCTTAGAAATCTTTCTAGGACTTATTTTAAGGGTAGGTCTTATTTTTGGGGAAACACGGTGTCTGCTGAGTGACAACTATTTTTTTGTGGCTTACTGTGATGCATTGGCCGGCATGATAATGCATTGCATTGTGCTGCTATGTATCTTTTCTTGCCTCAGTTCTCCTTTTCCTTATGCTTATGCTGGGCTTTTGCCTCCTAAATTGTCAGCATCTTAATCCTTGCCTCAGGCTCTGTTTTCTAGAGGGTTCAGCCTAAAATACTTAGAATTCTCCTAGTTCCAAACTATAGAGTGACTGTTATACATATGCATAAGGACTGCAGTCCCTAACCCCTGGTCCACGCCCAGTCCCAGTCCCAGCCTGTTAGGAACCAGGCTGTGCATCACCACCTGAGCTCCGATGGCCCCGGCCTACCCTCCCAACTCCTCTCCCACT
Organism: Cheirogaleus medius; assembly: GCA_008086735.1. NCBI lineage: Eukaryota > Metazoa > Chordata > Mammalia > Primates > Cheirogaleidae > Cheirogaleus > Cheirogaleus medius. The sequence goes on from VBSM01002616.1 coordinate 44,866,048, forward strand.
CCATCCTGGAAAAATTGTCTTCCATGAAACTTAGGAACCGCGCTGCACAGCAGGAGGTGAGCGGCGGACAAGTGAGGGAAGCTTCATCTGTATTTACAGCCACTCCCCATTGCTTACATCACCGCCTGAGCTCCACCTCCCCACGCCCCAATCCATGGAAAATTTTGTCTTACGTGAAACCAGTCGCTGGTGCCAAAAAGGTTGGGGACTGCTGCATAAGGAGATATCTATAAGAATGTTCATGGTGGCTCACGCCTGTAATCCTAGCACTCTGGGAGGCTGAGGCAGGAGGATCGCTCAAGGTCAGGAGTTCGAAACCAGCCTGAGCAAGAGTGAGACTCTGTCTCTACTAAAAATAGAAAGAAAATTAATTGCCCAACTAAAAATATATAGAAAAAACCAGTTGGGCATGGTGGTGCATGGCTGTAGTCCCAGCTACTCGGGAGGCTGAGGCAGAAGGATCACTTGAGCCCAGGAGTTTGAGGTTGCTGTGAGCTAGGCTGACGCCACGGCACTCTAGTCTGGACAACAGAGTGAGACTCTGTCTCAAAAAAAAAAAAAAAGAATGTTCATTATAGCCTTGTTTGTAATAGTAAACACTTATAAACAAGTATTACTGCGGTGATTTAGACAAAGAGATAATATACTCCCTTGAAAATGAAGGACCTGGAGCTGTATGTACAATGTGGCTAAATCTTGAAAACACAGTGGAGCAAAAAAGGAAGCGGCAGAAAAATTAATATTGCGTATAACCATTTATGTAAAGTTTACAAACATACAAAAACATCATGTCAATTTCTAGACATGCGTTTTTGTAGTACAAATATAAAATATTTCAGGGAAGGAGAAGCCATACTTCAAGATAGGAGTTGCTTTTGGAGAGGGAGAAAGGGAAATGAGATCTGAGAGGAGTCTCTTGGGAGTTTCAGTGATATCTGTGGTGCTTTATTTCTTAAGTTGTGTGGTGGAGCACAGGTGTTAGCGGTTGGAAAAAGGCTGGCTTGAATGTCTTTATTCTTCCTCTCTAGATTCAAGGTCCTCCGCACTCGCCTGCGTTGCGTCCCAGGAGGCAGAGGCTGACCTGTATGAACTGCGCCGATGAGCTTCCTTGTTCTCTGGCTTCCACCTGGGGCCAGCTAGTGGGGAGCATCCCAGAGGAGATGGGGCAGAGAAGAGTAAAGCTGGAGTATCATCTCATGTTTCTATTTTGCTTAGTTTTTGTCTTGTTTATTTAAATAGTCCACACAAGCATGGAGAATATGAGACGGATACATACATATGAGGCCGTTGACATGGGTCGTGTAGGGGCGGGTGTGGGGTGAAGGTGCTGATGTGGGTGAAAGGGAAGGAAAGAAGAAAAAGGAACCAAACCAAGAAGGAAAAATATAACTTACTCTCACAAAAGGAGATAAGGAGGGCCGGGCGCAGTGGCTCACGCCTGTAATCCTAGCACTCTGGGAGGCTGAGGTGGGAGGATCGCTCAAGGTCAGGAGTTCGAAACCAGCCTGAGCAAGATGGAGACCCCGTCTCTACTAAAAATAGAAAGAAATTAATTGGCCAACTAAGAATATATAGAAAAAATAAGCCGGGCATGGTGGCGCATGCCTGTAGTCCCAGCTACTTGGGAGGCTGAGGCAGGAGGATCGCTTGAGCTCAGGAGTCTGAGGTTGCTGTGAGCTAGGCTGACGCCACAGCAGTCTAGCCTGGGCAGCAGAGTGAGACTGTCTTCAAGAAAAATGGGGGGGGGGGGTTTAAGGGTCAGATGGGGGCGTTTATGAAAGCTCCCTAAAGACTTGTTTTTCATCTACATGGAACAGACAATGAAAACTCTTTGGGGCATGAAGCTGAGTGACCCAGAGGCAGAGGTGAGAGGGTTGGGGGAGGGACACTGTAGAAAACCTAAACAATTTGGCTCTTTCCCTGATCGCTGGACTAACAAAAGCATTTTGTTAATCTCATCCACAAAGTCTCTTCTCTGTCCCTAACCACCACACCCTTAAGGAGTTAGTCTCCTGTGCCTGAGGCTAAGGGGCGGGGCACCTCCAACCCTCCTCACTGGCACAAAGGGCAAGAGGGTGGTTTCTAAGTCAAAACTGGAAGAACGAGTCGAATCTGGGTTGCCAGCCCAGCGGGATGAATACAGAACGGGAGCCAAGGTATGGAGCCAAAAGGAGGGAGAGCCGGATCCCGGCAGTGAGGCGCAGGCATGGCAGTTTAATTCATCTCGAAGTCATTAGAGCAGATACTTGCCCTCTTAACCATCTTGTCGTCCATCTTGGGTTTCAGTGTCCTCTTACCAGTCTTCTAGTTTTTCATTCTGAAGATATTCCCCTTGATAAAGAAAGCAGAAGTGACTAGCACTCTGGGAGGCCGAGGTGGGCGGATCGCTCAAGGTCAGGAGTTCGAA
>VBSM01002616.1:44881227-44902069 GCA_008086735.1 Cheirogaleus medius
GCCTCCCAGAGTGCTAGGATTACAGGTGTGAGCCACCACGCCCGGCCTCCATCTTCAGTCTTCTTAAACAGAACAACTGTCATCCTAGAATTTTGTATCCTACAAAACTAAGTTTCATATATGAAGGAGAAGTAAAGGCTTTTCCAGATAAGCAAACACTGAGGCGATTTGTCTAGACCAGACCTGCCATGCAGGAAATACTCAGATCTGAATAATACATAGATCAGCACAAGAATCATCCACCCCAGTGTAAAACCACCCAAAAGCTAAAGCTCAGAGCTAATATATTAATAAAATGATAGTACAAGAGGTAAAACAAAGCAATAAGGTGCTACCCAACAGGATGAACAGAACAACATCCCACATAGCAATTCTATTAATCAACATGAATGGTTTGAATTCCCCACTCAAGAGACATGGGCTGGCTGAATGGATAAAAAATATAAGCCAAGTATCTGTTGTCTCCAGGAAACACATCTAACCCACAAGGATTCATATAGACTCAAGGCGAAGGGATGTAAAAAATTACTCAGTTTCCTTTTTTGTTGTTGTTATTGAGATGGAGTCTCACTCTGTTGTCCTTGGTAGAGTACAATAGCATCATCATAGCTCACTGCAACCTCTTGGGCCTAAGGGATTCTCCAGCTTCAGCCTCCCGAGTAGCTAGGACTATAGGTGCATGCCACAATGCCCAGCTAATTTTTCTTGTTTTAGTAGAGAGGGCTCTCACTGTTGCTCAGGTTGGTCTTGAACTCCTGAGCTCAAGCCATCCCTCTGCCTTGGCCTCCCAGAGTGCTAGGGTTACAGGCATGAGCCACCATGCCTGGCCAGAAAAAATATTCCATGCAAAGAGAAACCAAAAGAAAGCAGGTATAGATAGCCCTTCTCATATGAGATAAAATTGCCTTTAAATCAAGAAAAGTAAAGAAAGACAAAGATCGTCATTATCTAATTATAAGGGGAGCAATTCAAGAAGAAGACAGAAGAATCCTAAGTATTTGCACACCTAACACAAGGGTGCCCAGATTCATAAAGCAAACCCTACTAGATCTAAGCAAAGAGATAAACAGCAGCATTGTAATTGGTGGGGACTTCAACATCCCACTGACAGAACTCGACAGATCATCCAAGCAGAAAATAAATGAAGAAAAACTGGACTGAAATGGAACTCTAAAACAAATGAGCCTAACAGACATTTACAGAATATTTTACCTGAAAACTAGTGAATATACATTCTTCTCATCAGCATATGGAACATTCTCCAAGATTGATCATTTTCGAGGCCACAAAACATGTCTCAACAAATTCAGAAAAATAGAAATTACACCAGGTATCTTAGACCACAGTGGAATAAAACTAGAAACCAACTTCAAGAGAAACATTCAATTCTACACAGTCATGGAAATAAAACAAGCTGCTGCTAAACAATAATTGGATCAACAATGAAATTGAAATGGAAATCAAAAGATTCCTCTAACTGAATGACAGAACAGACACAAGCTATCAAAATCTATAGGATTCAACAAAAGTAGTCCTAAGGGGAAATGTTATACCCTTAAATGCCTACATCAGAAATACAGAAAGATCACTAGTTAACAATCTAATGACATGTCTCAAGGAACTAGAAAGGTAAGAGCACACCAAACCCAAAGGCAGCAGAAGAAAAGAAATAGCTATGGTCAGAGCAGAACTAAATGGAATGGAAAACAAACAAACAAACAACAAATACAAAGGATCAATGAAACAAAAATTTGGTTCTTTGAAGAAGGTAAAAAAAAATGATAGACCTCTTGCTAGATTAACCAGAAATAGAAGAGAAAGGGCCCAAATAAGCTCAATCAGAAATGAAAAAGGAGATTTTACAACTGATACATGGAAATACAAAACATCATCTGTGAATGCTATGAAAAGCTCTATGCACATAAACTCAAAAAAGTAGAGGAAATGGACAAATTCCTGAAAACACACAACCTCCTAAAACTCCACGAGGAAGAATAGAACTCTTGATCAGAATAACAAAGAGCAGTGAGATTGAAGCAGTTATAAAAAAAAGTCTTCCAACAAAAAAGAGCCCTGTACCAGATGGCTTCACAGCTAAATTTTACCAGACCTGCAAAGAACAGCTGCTACCCATACTGCAGAAATTATTCCATAACATTAAGAAGGAGAAAATTCCCCTCAACTCATTTTATGAAGTCAGTATCACCTGATACCAAAGCCAGGAAAGGACACAAGAAAAAAGAAAACTACAAACTAATATCCCTTATGAATATAGATGCAAAAATCCTCAATAAAATACTATCAAACCAAACTCAATAACAAATCAAAAAAATAATAATACACCATGACCAAGTGGGCTTCATCCCAGGGATACAAGGATGGTTCAACATACATAAATCAATAAATGTCATTAACCACATAAACAGAAGCAAAAACAAAGATGACAGAATCATTTCAATAGATGGAGAAAAAGCATTTGACAAAATTCAGCTCTGTTGCCTGGCTAGAGTTCCATGGCATTAGCCTAGCTCACAGCAACCTCAAACTCCTGGGCTCAAGCAATCCTTCTGCCTCAGCCTCCTGAGTAGCTGGGACTACAGGCATGCTCCACCATGCCTGGCTAATTTTTTCTATATATTTTTAGTTGTCTGGCTAATGTCTTCCTATTTTTAGTAGAGATGGGGTCTCGCTCTTGCTCAGGCTGGTCTCGAACTCCTGACCTTGAGTGATCCTCCTGCTTCAGCCTCCCAGAGTGCTAGGATTACAGGCGTGAGCCACCACACCCGGCACCACTTGTTTTTGACATAGTGCTGGATGTCCTAGCCAGAGCAATCAAGCCAGAGAGAAAGAAATTAGGGGTATTCGAATTGGAAAAGAGGAGGTCACACTATTGTTTTTTGTTTATGATATGATCTTATATCTAGAAAAGGACAAAGATTTCACCAAGAGACTGCTGGAATTGATAAATAAATTCAGCAAAGTCTCAGGTTACAACATCAATGCACACAAATCAGTAGCATTCCTATACACCAATAATAGTCAAGTTTAGAGTCATATCAAAGACAATACCATTCACAATAGCAACAAAGAAAATAAAATACCTAGGAATATATTTAACCAAGGAGGTGAAAAATCTCTACAAAGAGAGCTATGAAACACTGAGGAAATAAATCACTGATGAAACAAAAGGAAAAGCATATCAGTAGAATCAACATTACTTAAATGTCTATACTACCCAAAGTGATTCACAGATTCAATGCAATCCCCATCAAAACAGCAACATCATATTGCACAGATCCAGAAAAAATAATTCTGCACTTTGTTTGAAGCCATAAAGAGCCTGAATAGCCAAAGTAATCTTAAGCAAAAGGAACAAAAAACTGGAGGCATCACATTATCAGACTGTAATCTATACTGCACAGCTATAGTAACCAAAACAGCATGGTATTGGCAGAAAAATAGGGACATAGACCAATGAAACAGAACAGAAATTCCAAACATAAAACCATCCACATACAGCCAATTGATCTGTAACAAAGAGGACAACAATATATACTGGGGAAAAGAATTCCTATTCAATAAATGGTGCTGGGACAACTGGATAGCCACATGCAGAAGAATGAAACAGGATCCATATATCTCTGAATAGAGAACCCAGAAATAAATTCATGTGTACTGGCCGGGCATGGTGGCTCATGCCTGTAATTCTAGCACTCTGGGAGGCCAAGGCAGGAGGATCTCTTGAGGTCAGAAGTTCGAGACCAGCCTGAGCAGGAGCGAGACCCTATCTCTACTAAAAACAAAAAATTAGCTGAAAATTAGCTGAACGTGTGGCTTGTTGCAGGAGGATCTCCTGAGCCCAAGAGTTTGAGGTTGCTGTGAGCTAGGTCAACACCATGGCACTCTAGCCTGGGCAACAGAGCGAGACTCTGTCAAAAAATAATAAATAAATCCATGTATTTACAGCCAATTGATTCTTTCTTTCTTTCTTTCTTTCTTTCTTTCTTTCTTTTTTTTTTTTAGACAGAGTCTCACTCTGTTGCCTGAGCTAGAGTGCAATGGCATCATCATAGCTCACTGCAACCTCAAACTCATGGGCTCAAGTGATCCTCTTGCCTCAGCCTCCTGAGTAGCTGGCACTATAGGCATGCACCACCACACCTTGATAATATAGCTTATTGATTTTTGATAAAGACACCAAGAACATACATTGGGGAAAGGACAGTCTCTTTGATAAGTTGTGCCGGGCAAACTGGATATCCATAAGCAAAATAATGAAACTGGAGCCCTATCTCTCAGCACATAGAAAAATCAACTCAAAATGGACTAAAGACTTAAATGTAAGGTCCAAAACTTTGAAATTACTGGGAGAAAACATAGGTTAAATTCTTCAGGACATAAGTCTGGGTGAAGATTTTATGGATAAGACCTCAAAACCACAGGCAACAAAAGCAAATATAGACAAATAGTGTTATATCAAATTAAAAACCTTATGCCTAGCAAAGGAAACTATAAAAAAAGTGAAGAAACAACCTGTTGAATGGGAGGAAATACTTGCAAATTATTCACGCAGCAAGAGATTGACATCCAGAATACATAAGGAACTCAAGCAACTCAACAGGAAAAAAACATAATTTGATTTTAAAATAAGCAAAGCATCTGAATAGACATTTCTCAAAAGAAGACATACAAATGGTCAACAAGTATATGAAAAAACACTCTACATCAGTAATCGTCAAGCAAATGTGAATTAAAACCACAGTGAGGCAGAAGTCAACAAGCAGGTAGTGGCTGCACAAGGTAGGAGAAGTGGTGGTGGTGGAGGCAGAGGTGGGGCTGGCAGGGTCCCAGCTGTCGAACAGGCAGTAGCCATAGTGGCTTGTTGGATGAAGGGAGGATTGATGATAAGCTTGTCAAAATTGGCAAGTGGGATGGATCAGCGGTGAAAAACTCTTTGGATGATTCTGCCAAAAAGATACTTCTGGAAAAGTACAAGTATGTGGAGAATTTTGATCTAATGGATGGTTACCTCACCATCTGTATGATTTCCTGTTTATTTGCCACAGTGACTTTGATTTGGGATTATATGCATCTCTTTTCCAGAGTCTAAGCTTGCTTTGGCTTTGTGCATCATATCCTGTTTTATGATGATTCTGACCATTTATATCTCTAATCCTTCTCATGGCCCCCAGGAAAGATCCTTCAGGATGGAGCCTGATGGTATTTGGCAGCTGTCTTCCAGTCTTAAAAGGTTCAATGACAAATACACCCTGAAGGGAGAACCATGGGAGAACATCCATGGGAGAACAAAGCAGCAGCGGGAAGCCAAATTCACCAAATCCATTTCTAAGATTTTTGACCACAATGGGACATTGGTCATGGATGAGTACAAGCCTGACACATTTGGGCTCCATGACACTCTCACCACAGAAAGAAAAATAAAATAGCCAATTCTAAAAGCAGTCCTCTTCCTGCTGGATCGTGCTGAATTATTGGTGGATGGGAGGAAGAAACAGAACTTAGAATGGATAAAGTAAGAAATGTTAAAAAGAGCTCTATTTTGTCATGATATTTTAGTCTATTCTGGATAAAAAGGATTTTCTAACACAGATATGAGAAGTTGTAGCTCTGACGTGTAGCTGTATCCTCCTTCGTCTGCTGATTGCATTGTGTGATTAGCTTTTCTGGAAAAGCATTTTTGCTAAAAGCTGTACAGACTTTTTCCTTTGTACCTAGAAGTACTTTATATAGTATAGCTCTGTGCTGTGCAGCATTCGAAGACTCAATTTTTAAGAAATTATTAACCTGTTGCTGACTCATTCATATTTCAACAATTTCCCTGAAGATTTCAGGATACAGCTTCTTGTGTATGGTAGCTTTCCTTCACACGCCATTTTTGTGGGTATGTATATATCTGACTTGAGGAGAATTAAAAAAAGGCACAGCTTTTTAATTTGTTTAGAACAGACCTTCTGCCTGTTATATTTTGTGCTCTTCACCAATTAAAGAAGCCAATGGCATTTTTTACTTTTATATTATCTGTTTTCCTATTGATTTGTTTGTGCCCTTTGTTAACTGCCATTTTCTAAACTTTTTTTCAATAAAAGGAAAGAAGATATGAAAAAAATAAAACCACAATGAGATATCATCTCACCCCAGTTAGAATGGCTATTATCAAAAAAGACAAAGCACTTCCCCCCCAAAACAACCCCAAAACCAAATGTTGGTAAGAATACACAGATAAAAGAACTCTTACATACTTTGGTGGGAATGTGAATGAGTACATCCATTATGGAAAACAGTATGGAAGTTTTTAAAAATCTGAAAATAGAATTACCATATGATACAGCAATTCTACTACTGGGTATGTATCCAAAGGAAAGGAAATCAGTATGTCTAAGAGATATCTGCTCTCCCATGTTTGTCATGACGCTATTCATAATAGCCAAGATATGGAATCAACCTAAGTGTCCATCAACAGATGAATGAATAAAGAAATTGTGGTGTATATACACAATGGAATACTATGCAGCCATAAAAAGAATGAAATCCTATTATTCTCAGCAACATGGATGAGCCTGGAGAACATTATGTTAACTGAGATAATGCCAGGCAGAGAAGGACAAATCCCATATGATCTCACTCATGTGGAATCTAAAAGACTTGATCTGATAAAAGTAGAGAATAGAATAGTGCTTACCACAAGCCAGGGAGGAGGAAGGAGTGGGGAGAGGTTGGTCAATGGGTACAATGTTGTGGTTAGATAGGAGGAATACATTCTGATGTTCTATTGCAGGGTGACTCTAGTTAACAATAATTTATTGTATATTTTTAATTAGCTAGAAGAGAGGATTTTGAATGTTCCCAACACAAAGAAATGATAAATGTTTGAGGTGGTGGATATGCTAATTACTCTGATTTGGTCATTACTCATTGTATACATGTATCAAAATATCACACTGTACCCCATAAGCATGTACAGTTATTATGTATCAATTAAAATAATATGAGGTGACTAAAAATAAGGGAGTTTAAAAACACTTAGCCAAAGTCAATTGAAAAGTGCAACATACATGGATATTATCTTGGTGAACAGGAGACCATTTAAGCCTATAATGGTGGTTCTAACAGAGTTACAAGCAAGGAGGGCAAATCTACATCCAGAATAATAGTATATTTCAGTGAAGACTGTTTTCTTCTCTTTTCATGATAGAAGGAGTACAATAAAATCAATCTGTCACCAAGTGATCCCTCTGAGGAAGGCTACCCTATGTCACATTGGAGACTTAAAGTTAGTCTCTACCTATCCATAGGTTGAGCACTTAGAAGTGGTAGTAGCCAGATTAGTCTTTGTGAGAGGGATGTTCATATTGTTAAGTCCATACATACCCTCTACTCTTGCCACTTTGTATGTGAGTTCAGTGAGCAAGGAAGAGGGTTCCCAGGGAAAGAGGCTCCCTGAAATCCACAGATCGTGTCAACTTGTCCACCTGGTTATTGAGAACTTTCTCTGATGTGGTGCCCTTTGGTGAGTAATTACATGAGACCCCAAAATACTCATGCTTTGTATTCTTTCTGAAAAGTTCTTCCACATACCTCTTTCTCCTGTAGCTTCTTGTGAATGATGTTTTATTTATTTATTTATTTATTTATTTATTTATTTATTTTTTGAGACAGAGTCTTACTTTGTTGCCCAGGCTAGAGTGAGTGCTGTGGCATCAGCTTAGCTCACAGCAACCTCCTGCCTCAGCCTCCCAAGTAGCTGGGACTACAGGCATGCACCACCATGCCTGGTTATGAATGATGTTTTAATCCTTTTCATCAGTCACTGCTCATGAATTAATGTAGCCATTTCTCTGTCCAGACAAGATACATGACTGGTTATACTGCTTGAAGTTCTGCCCACTAGCAGAATTTCCCTTAACTGTTGTCTTTAGGGACATTGTATTGCACAGTGATACTGCAGCAGTGAGTTTCCAGTTTATGCAAGCGCTTAGTGTGAAACCATCTATAAATGTATTTTTAGGTAAGTGGTCATAAACAATTTTCCATGAGGCCATGCATGTGTGTTGGGGGGAGGCAGTGAAGCAGGAATAGGTGTCCTGAGAATCTGCCACTACCTGTTCAAGCAACCAAGTTATGCCCTCAGTACTTTTTTGAGACCAATATAATATATACTATTAATATTTCCACTTGGTGATGGACTGGCTGCAGTGTCTGTTCAACATGCAATTTGTGATGAGCTGTTCAGTTCCCACGGTCATTTGAGGACTGATGATCAGGCATTTAATCTTTTTCAGGTCTCAATAGAACTCCAGGACATGTTTCTCCAATGAAGAAATGTTACCTGCAGAAGAAAGCATGGCTTTACTCTAAAACTTTAAATGGCTACATTATGATTCTTCTATTGCCACTTTCTAGTGGCTCTGAATAGCATTCTGTCTGTTGTAAAAGGCAAGTGTCATTGGATCTGCCAGGTCATAAGGCCCAGGTGTCAGAACAGTTTTTTATTAATAGTTTCATCCAGGACCTGCTGCAGAGCTTTTTGTTACTTGTGGGCCCATTCATACCAGCAGCACACTCAAATATCTATTATTGCCCACCAAATCAAGAAAGACCCAAAACATGTTGTGTCTCCTTTTTGTCTGTGTGAAGTGCAATGTCATCTATCATGCTGAGTGGAACAGTTTCAGATCTGGCTTCTTTAATGGAAAGAATCAATACAGCCCCTGGCATCTAGTCTGCTGCTAATGATGTGTTACATGCTTATTCCTGTATAACAATGTATAAGGATCAATCACCAAGAACAGTTTGCTTTCTCCTGGTAGAGTCAGCCATATACTTTCATGGTCTTTGCTCAGGTGTGTAAGTCAATTTTCTTGCTCTCTGCCATAATCTAATCCAGGTGCCAGCAAATAGCAACCCACAGACCAAATTCATCCTGATACTTATTTTTGTATCACGCACAAGCTAAGATGGTTTTCATATTTTTAAATGGTTGACAAAAACCAAACAATAAATAATATTTCAAGATCTATAAGAATTATATGAAATTCAAATTTCAATTTTCTATAAATGATTATTAGAACATAGTCAAACTCATTTATTCATGTATTATCTATGACTGTTTTTATATTACAGAGTTGAATTGTTACAATACAGACTATATGGCTCACAAAGCCTAAAATTTTCAGCATCTAGCTCTTTACAGAAAATACCGACCTCTGACCTAATTCACAGAGACCTTGATTATATAGAAATACCACAGAACATCATGCCAGCCCACTTAATTCATTTTATGATAATCTATAGTCATTCTCCACAATACTTCTGCCTTCTGAACATGCCACATAGGCAAGTTAAATCGTAATATACTAGAAATCACTACCCTAGAATCTTTCAAGTTTTTGATGTTAGCACTGTGATATATATCTGTGATATTCCCCGGGGAATTTTAAGATATAATAATAAACAATTAGTTAGAAATAATTATGTAGAGTACAACAATAATTTAAATATGTATGTTTATATGTATATATACACATAAATATACATATTACACTATTAAAATAGTTATTTGGTCATGTAATTATGGGTAATTTTTGTATCTGTACTTTTTTTATATTTCATTTCTTACAGTGAGAATATATTACTTTACAGTCAAAAAACCTAGTTTGTTTTTGTGTGGATCACTGTTAAAGTCGGAATACTAAATTTATCTAGAGAAGATCTATAAATTTAATCCTGAGAATAGTTGTACCAAAACTAACCTCAGCAGTTGTAAACATTTGAACCAAAAGTCACTGTACCAATTTCACAACAATTTCAATTAGCTCATTATTTTAATCTTATTCTTTAATTAAATATTTGAATTCATACACATCTGGTCTTTATTATCATACATATATTTGCAAAGAGAATTCTAAAAGCCCTAACTTTTAAGTAGAAGGAAATTAATTAATGGAATCTACTTGTAAAAACCTCCCAAACTAGTGTTAATGATGTATGAAATATGTAGCACTAAACTAACTGGACAACTCAGTAATGCTGTGTTCAATCACTGTGTTATAAAGGAAGATGGTTTGCCACTGGCTTCTCGTGGAGAAGCAGAGTGCGTGTGAATGCTCAGTCACCACCGCAGCCGTAGACACCCCTCTGAGCACTACCACTGTTTAGAGCTAATTGAACAAAGAAAAGAAATCATGGATCTTTGTTTTTCTTCTGTAAATTTTTATTAAGCCTCTGTCTTTTGAGGTTTTAATATTCTAGGCTTGGAAATCACAGTTCACTCTTTGAGTCCATTGATTTTATTGATGGCCAGCATAGGGGCTACAAAGCCGGAAGTATAAAGACCTGCAACACGTGCTTTCTTCAAGAGTGTACGTGTTGGAAGTCTTTTCTCATCTGGGTATGTGGACTGGTGTTCGTAGTGGGAATGAAAGCAACATGGTGTTGAGGAGGAAAAGTTCGGGGAAAAACTTTGACCACTTGCCGACGACAGGGCCTTAGACACAAATGATCTGACGTGGGAAAACCCTTCCACAAACCCTTATATTTTGGGGGGGAAATGTATAGAAACAGGAAAGGAGCACTGGGCTGAGTTTAGGCATCCTTGGTTTCAGTTAGATTCTACTAATGAGTAAATGTGTAAACTTGAGTTACCACTTAACTTCATTTTGCATCAGCTTTTCTATGTTCAAAGGATGGGATGAATCAAATGCTCTCTAGGTCATTTTAGCACCCCTGTTCTCTGACACCCTTCTTCTGAATGCCTACCCAGGCCTCGCTCTAACACTAATCGTGCTCTGTTCCAATGACTGATACACTGGTTGGCACCCACACCTCATTCTCCCCTCCCCACCCCCCGCCCCACCAAACTGTCAGCTGCTTGAAGTCAGGACCATGGCTTATTTAGCTTTGTATTCCCAGCATTCAGTACGGCATGAGCAGGGCATGCCAAAGTACAATCTATATAAATGATCAATTTGTGAAGACTACGGTCTGTGGGGACTCTAGTCATAGGCTAGCTCTTCCTGAGTAGTGGGTATAATTGGTGAAAGAGGAAGAAAGAGAACATATTTCTATTGAGCTTCTATATTTAGCCATTAAATATTTTTATCTGATACATCTAAGATATGATATGGGCATATTGTCATTTCACAGCATACGGAGTGTGTAATTTGCCTCAGCAAGTGGTCAACTCTGAATATTATTATTTTTTTTATTTTTTGAGACAGAGTCTCACTCTGTTGCCCGGGCTAGAGTGCCGTGGCGTCAGCCTAGCTCACAGCAACCTCAAACTCCTGGGCTCAAGCAATCCTCCTGCCTCAGCCTCCCGAGTAGCTGGGACTACAGGCATGCGCCACCACGCCCGGCTAATTTTTTCTATATATTTTTAGTTGGCCAATTAATTGCTTTCTATTTTTAGTAGAGACGGGGGTCTCAGTCTTTCTCAGGCTGGTTTCGAACTCCTGACCTTGAGCGATCCACCCGCCTTGGCCTCCCAGAGTGCTAGGATTACAGGCGTGAGCCACCGCGCCCGGCCCAACTCTGAATATTAAACCCAGGTTCCTCTCATTCTAATATGCCTTTAGTGGCAGTAATTCGTGGCATGGCCTCCATAGAATAAGGGTATTGTTATGGATTAGGAAAATATTAATAGGACCTAGGAGTGTTGGACTGGAAAAAGCTTTCTGAGATCCTGTCTATGTAAAGCTTACTTCAGCAGCGTCTTTATTGATAGTATTTATTCAAACAGTTTCAGAAAGGGGATTGGCGCAGGGGAAGGAGGGATGGCAGAATAAATTTAGTGTATTTTACCATTAAGGCTTTTTTTCTTGCACCTTTCTTCTTTCCTCAGTGCTTTAGAAAAGCCTTATTCTGTGTTTATGTAAATATTTGTATATCTGCCTTGACTTGGACTCTATGTCTTCTATACCTTTGTGTCTTATTCCAACACTATGTACCAAGTAGATGTTCAATAAATGCCTGTTGAATAAGTCTATCATCTCTTTCAAATTTATCCTATAGTCTTCTTTAAGCTTTTTTATTTATGGGAATTCCTTCTCTTCCAAGTAGAGAGGGATAGCATGAAGGAGCTCTAAAAGGATACAATAATGTTTTGTGGGAATGTAGTGTGGGGGTGTGCTGTCCAGACCCCCCTTCAGTGAAGGGCTTGTTGCCCCAACTACTGGGAGTGCTGCCAACAGACAGCCTTCAGCTGACAGTGTCTTCAGGGACCATGTCACCTGTATGTGTGACCAAGGTCACACCTTTCCCAGGGCAGCCCACATTCAATGATAAGATAGAGGTATAAGGGCCTGGCTGCTTTAGTACATTGTAGGACAACTGAATGGTTATTTTAGCTTCCTTTCAAGAAGTTGTGCTAAGATTTTTAAGTTTAATTATCCTGCCCTTTAAAAAATGGAAGCATGTTCATTAACAATTTATGGGTAATTATCAATATCCAATCTACAAAGTATTTTTGACCCATACCTTATTCAGATAAATTAGGTGGAGAACTATTTCCTTTTAGGAAACCTCAACTAGAAATTTTTTTTTCCTTTTCTTCTGTCCCTTTTCTGTGTTATGTCAAAATTTAGTATATTATAAAAGTTTATGGATGAGGATGCTGAGCATTTGATCCTATTATTTAAAAATTGGATTCATATAATGCTTGCTGAAAGTATATGATAGAAAAGAAAGAACATGGGTGTTGGAGTCAAACTGAGGGTTAATATCCCAGCTAATATATGCAAAACCCTTAGTACATAGCAAATATTTAGTTAATGTTAATTTAATTTTCTTTTTTATATTTTAGAAACTCTACTAGCATGTTCATGATACTATCTCATTTCCTTGCATCCTTCCAGGCAACATCTCTCTCTCTCTCTCTCCCCTAACCAATAATTTCAAACCATAACCCAAATGATCTTTGTAAAATGAAAATCTGATTAGTGACTTCTCTGCTTAAAATCCTAAGACTTCCTATTGCTCTGAAGAGAAAGGCCAAAATTCTCACCTTGATCTCTAACAACCTGAGTGATATGTCTACGTCTATCTCTCCAGACTCTTCTCTGGTAAGGCTGCTTGCCTTCCTTTTCTCTACTGTGGCCTCGTTGACCTTCTTCCAGACGCTGCACTTGTCGCGTCTCTGTAGGTCCCACTGCCTGGGATGCTCCACTCCTCCCCTCCCCTTCCCCTTGGTTAGTTGGCTGTCCTCATTCTTTAGATCTCAGCCCAGAAAAGCCTCCTCTGACCTGGTACTCTCCTCCCCTCCCCACAATTTAAGTCAGTGGTATACACTCTCATATAACCATATAATGTTCCTTCACTTTGGGACACTTATCTAAATTGGTAATTAATCGTCATTGTGATCAATTAATTATTTTCCATCTTTCCCGTAAGACTAAGTTCCTTGAGAGCAGAAAACTTGTTTACTGAAGTTCTCATAGCCTATTTCAGTAACTGGACCACAGCAGACAGGTGGTAAATATTGTACGATTTAAACTGCAAAAATCCCAGCAAGGTGTGTGAGCGTGTGGTGTATAATTTTATTAGCATGATTTTTCAATAAATGAAGACACTGAAGCTCATTTAAGGCCATAGTCACAGAGCTCATAAATCCAGAGTATCTTACAATTTTTAAAAAGCACACTTGTTTTTAAGGGTATTTAAAATGCATCTTTCTTTCTTCTTTTGTGTTGATTATCCATGCATTAAAATGTTTTTGTTGTTCTTTGTCTAATGCTTTGTTTTCCTTTCAATTATTCAGAACTCAGAAGACTCTAATATCTTTTTAAAATTCATTTATACCTCCTAATTGTAAATGACAAAGAACTGCCAATGACCTTGAAATATAATTATTCACCTATTGACTATGGCCCTGGGAATGTCAATTGATCCCAAATGGATATTCAAGTCAATTTATCAAACATTTGAGCCACACTGGATAGTTTATGCTAACAATGTGATTTGTGGTGGGGGCTGCAGGCCATGCTGAATCGGTTTGCCCTCTGGAGGGACTGACCTTAACTGAGTAAGGCCAGTCATGTGGGTGCTCTCTGCCTACATGACCAATCCCTAATAGAAACTCTGGACACCAAGACTCAGGTGAGCTTCTCTGGTCAGCAATACTCCATACATGTTGCCACACATTGCTACTGGAAGAATTAAGTGCTGTCTGTGTGGCTCCAATGGGAAAGGAAAACTAGAAGTGTATTCCTGTCTCTCCTGGACTCCTTTTTTGCTGGTTTAAATCTTTATTCTTTCATTGTAATAAACAATATGAGTTTAACAGATTTTTTTGAGTTATGTGAATCCTTCTAGTGAATTGTTGAACCCGAGAATGGTCTCAGGAAGCCCCATCACAGTTGCTTAGTAAAGGTACGGACTTTGGGATTGTCAACATAGGTTTCAAACCTGACTCTAAGGCTTGCTGTGTGATCTTGATCAAGTTAATCAATCAAATTGCTTCTCTATATTTGATAACAATACTAGCAGAATAACATCCACATTACAGTATTGGTCTGAGGATTAAATAGATAATGTAAGAAAGGTGCCTGGCATGCATTTAATGAAAGGTAGCTATGACTATCACATTGGGGTTAGGAGTGGAGGAATACAAAAATTATTGAAACATATTCTAGTGAGGGAGAAAATCCTTGTCTTGAGGATTAGGAAGAAATCAGGCTATTTTCGACTTGGTCTACTCGCTGTAGACTGATAATTGGTTCACTCAACCATACAAACTGTTCCTCTTACTCACGGGCACTGTTATGCTGGGGTAGGGACAGGACAAAGAAGGAAAAGATTTTCTGCCTTGATCTAAAGACACATCTAAGATTTATATACATGCAATTAGCCTCTCTCTCTCTCTTTTATCACATCAGTAGTAGGAGGTGGACCTTCATCAGGGTATAGCTGGTCTTTTGTGACTCTTTAATGACTCATTCAAGACTGCCCCAGATGTTCCTTTTAACCTTATTTTGCTTGAATAACAACAGTGGCATGCAGGGGGACACCATGATATTGGCCTCTCTTCCCTTCCTTTCCAACTACCTACACACACACACACACACACACACACACACACACACACACGGCCAAGCAAAGCCCTGCCTAAGGAATGGCAAGGAAGGACATGGAGTTGAATCTGTGCTATTAGGATAAGAATTATCAAACATTTAAGTCAGGCCAGATTATTTTTCATTTAAGGATTTCAATGAAAACTAGAACGCATATACAATCTCAAGTTTACCATTGGTTGTATTCTCTAAGTCATTGTTTCAAACTGAAAATCTATTTTCCATGGAAACCATGTCATATAATAGTAGTTTTTAAAAAAGTTTGTTTTGTTATTACTATAGTTGACATAGTCTTGCACTATTGCCAATATAAATGAACTTAGCTTCTGTGTACTGTGTCCCTTGATGTAGCCTGGGACTCCCTTTTATTCTTTGCTCATCTTTGGGGACATGGTAGGAGACGCTCTCCAATTCTAAGTCACTGGTGGTAGTTCTTTTTTTTGTTTGTTTTCTTTTTTTTTGAGACAGTCTCACTCTGTTGCCCAGGCTAGAGTGCAGTGGCGTCAGCCTAGCTCATAGCAACTTCAAACTCCTGGGCTCAAGCAATCCTCCTGCCTCAGCCTCCCGAGTAGCTGGGACTACAGGCATGCACCACCATGCCCGGCTAATTTTTTCTATATATTTTTAGTTGGCCAATTAATTTCTTTCTATTTTTAGTAGAGACAGGGTCTCGCTCTTGCTTAGGCTGGTCTTGGACTCCTGACCTTGACCTATTCTCCCGCCTCGGCCTCCCAGAGTGCTAGGATTACAGGCATGAGCCACTGCACCCAGCCTGGTGGTAGTTCTTATGGCTGTAACAGGGCAGGATTTGTGTGTAGTGAGTTCCAGGGGATTATGAAAAAGGAGCATATATCTGTTAGGATGCCTTCAGAGATCTTAAATAAGAAGAAATTTTATTATCTCACCTAACAGTAAGTCCAAGGAAGGACTATCCTAGTGGCTTTATTATGTTAATAAGGACCCAGACTCTCAGTTTTTATGCTCTGCTATTGCAGGTATTGACTTCATTTCTAAGCTGGTAGCAAAACAAAGGAAGAGTTTTCCAAAATTCCCTCAGCAAAATTCCCCTTATGTCTCATTGGCCAGAATTTGATCATTAGTTCATTTCTGAGCCAATCCGTAGCAAAGAGTATGGAATTGCCATGATTTATAACATTATAATCTGGTATATAGTGAATTGGGTAGTCAATCCCAATGCCTACATTAGGCCAATGGCTGGTATAACCCCTGGTGATAGTTTTTAGTCTGTGGCCTTTTTGGGGGCTCCAGAACTGACCCCCTTGCCTTCCTCTTCCACTGGTATTGCATCTTTCACTTGCTCACTGTGGCACAGAAAGGTACAGAACAACAACAAATCTAAAAACTTCTGCTTGTTCACCTGATCCTGAAGCACTTTTGGGATTTTTCATTTGAATTTTTAAATTATTTTATTATTTTATCTTATGGCTAATGACAATGAAAAACAAGTAAGTTAAAACACACACACAGATATGCACACACATATACTTTCTCCTATATTCTCACTTCCTTCTTTTTACTTCGGTTGAGTAGGGGAGTTTTAAGAGTGTGATTCTTTGGGTAAAGAAAAGACTACAGTAACGTTTATTTGCATTTAGAGGAAAGCCAGAACTAGGGGTTCTCCTAGGCATCCTGGAGCTGGGCATGGAGCACTGCAGAGTGTATTGCAGTAGGAAACCTGATGTGGACTTGGTTAGTAGCAGATGAAGATCAGGTATGGGGAGGGAAGTATTGGCCACACACTCCTCATCCCTCCCCTTTCCTATTGTTCCACACTGGTTGCTAAACACAAAACCTGCTCTAGGGCCATGTAAGAAGCAGAGCAGGGCTTTGGCTTCACTGAGATGGAAGTAAAAGGAACAGGCAGGGAGTTCTTAGGCTAGGAAAGCTGAAAGAAAGGAGTTTCTGGAATAGAAATCAGAGGCTGCGGTATGAGAAGCCAAATAGCTTTTCAACAGACTGTATTGAGGTCACTAGGAAGCGGCAGAGCAACTTGCCTCTTGAAGACTGGAGACGTGTGCTGACCCAGTTTACAGTCACGTCCCCTGATTTTTTCCATTCACATCCAGATTCATATCCATGTTAGTTCCTCAAACCCCTGCTCCTGTCCCCAGCACAAAGCAAGGTGATCTCAGATATTTGCAAATTCACACCTGCAGTAGAGCTCCCCTTCCATTCAAACTCAATTAAATATGTAAAGTACACATTTTATTGCCACAAATGCTCAGAAAAGAACAAAGACCTTTAGTCTGTCTTGCTTCAAAGGTGATCTGAAAAGTTAATCTTTAGCCAATAGCTGGAAACAATGTGGAAAAGTCCTCATATATACACAAATTTAGGGATTATTAAAATTTTCATCCAGAAAGAAAAAGAAAATATTTCTAAACCTAATGATATGTGACCTCCAGTGGAGAACCTAATTTTATATATTAATATTTCCAGTGTAAATATACGGCTCATTGTTGAACAGCTGCCTCTTTAAGGGACAGAAGAAAACCTGGGTTTATACTGACTCCCACTTTCCTGAAATCAAGAGTCTTATCTACACACAACCAATGATGAGAAGGAGTGTGGTTAAGTGGAAAGAGAGAACTAAACCAACTACCAGAAGAACTAATGGTCAGTGATACCAAATCTGGCTTTCCCTGTTAATTTATTATGGATCTGGGCAAGAGCTTTTTTCCCCCCATTTATTTTTTATTTGTATACATTCATGGGGTTCAAGTGCAACTTTGCTACAGTGATACATTGCATTGTGGTGAAGTCAGGGCCTGTAGTGCATCGGTTACTGGAGCAATGCACATTGTACTCGCCAAGTAACCTCCCCTTATCCACCCCCCCCACAGCCTTCCTCCTCTCTGAGTCTCCTTTGTCCGTTATTCCATACTCTGTCCTCATGTGTACACATTATTTAGCTCCCACTTATAAGTGAGAATATGCACTACCTGTCTTTCTGTGTCTCAGTCGTTTCACTAAAGATAATGGACTCCCGGCTGGGCATGGTGGCTCACGCCTGTAATACCAGCACTCTGGGAGGCCGAGGCGGGAGGATTGCTCAAGGTCAGGAGTTCAAAACCAGCCTAAGCAAGAGCGAGACCCCGGTTCTACTAAAAATAGAAAGAAATTAATTGGCCAACTAAAAATATATAGAAAAATTAGCCGTGCATGGTGGCACATGCCTGTAGTCCCAGCTACTTGGGAGGCTGAGGCAAAAGGATCACCTGAGCCCAGGAATTTGAGGTTGCTGTGAGCTAGGCTGACACCACGGCACTCTAGCCTGGGCAACAGAGTGAGACACTGTCTCAGAAAAAAAAAAAATTAGCCGAGTATGGTGGTGCATTCTTGTAGTCCCAGCTACTCGGGAAGCTGAGGCAGGAGGATCGCTTGAGACCAGGAGTTTGAGATTGCTGTGAGCTAGGCTGACACCACGGCACTATAGCCTGGGCAACAACAACAACAACAAAAGATAATGGCCTCCAGTTCCATACATGTTGCTGCAAAACACATGATTTCATTTTTTATGGCTGAATAGTACTCCATTGTGTATATATACCACATTTTCTTTATCCAGTCCTCCACTGATGGACACTTAGTTGATTCTATGTCTTTGCTATTGTGAATAGTGCTGCGATAAACATATAAATGCAGATATAGTTTTTATACATTGATTTCTTTTTCTTTAGGTAGATACCCAATAGTAGGATTGCTTGATCAAATGATAGTTCAATCTTTGGTTCTTTGAGAAATCTCCATACTGTTCTTCACAGAGGTTGTACTAATTTACATTCCCACCAACAGTATAAGAGATCTCTCTTCTCTTCATCCTTGCCAACATCTGCTATTTTTTGTCTTTTTAATAATAACCATTCTGTTTGATGTAAGATGATATGTCATTGTGATTTTAATTTGCATTTCTCTGATGATTAGTGATGTCGAACATTATTTTCATATGCTTGTTGGTCATTTGTGTTTATCTTCTTTTCAAAAATGTCTATTCATGTCCTATGTCCTTAGCCCACTTTTTAATGATTTTTTTTATAGTTATTGTTGCTGAGTTGTTTGAATTCCTGGTAAATTCTGGCTCTTAGTACGCTGTTGAATGTACAGTCTGCAAATATCTTCTCTCTCATTCTGCAGGTTGTCTGTTCACTCTGTTGGTTATTTCTTTTGCTGTTCAAAAGCTCTGTAGTTTAATTAAGTCTCACTTGTCTATTTTTGTTCCTGTAGCCTGTGCTTTTTTTTTTAGACAGAGTCTCACTCTGTTGCCTGGGCTAGAGTGCTGTGGCATCAGCCTAGCTCACAGCAACCTCAAACTCCTGGGCTCAAGCGATCCTTCTGCCTCAGCCTCCCGAGTAGCTGGGACTACAGGCATGCGCCACCATGCCTGGCTAATTTTTTCTATATATTTTTAGTTGGCCAATTAATTTCTTCCTATTTTTAGTAGAGATGAGGGTCTCGCTCTTGCTCAGGCTGGTTTCGAACTCCTGACCTTGACCGATCCTCCCACCTCAGCCTCCCAGAGTGCTAGGATTATAGGCGTGAGCCACCGCTCCCAGCCTGCAGCCTGTGCTTTTGAAGTCTTAGTCATACATTCTTTGCCTAAACCAATGTCCAGAAGAGTTTTTCCTAAATTTTCTTCTAATATTTTTATAGTTTCAGATCTTACATTCAAATTTTTAATCCATCTTGAGTTGATTTTTGTGTATGGTGAGAGATCCAGTTTCATTCTTCTGCATATAGCAATCCAGTTTTCCCAGCACCATTTGGTGAAAAGGTTGTCCTTTCCCCCTGTATGTTCTTGTCAACTTTGTCAGAGATTAGTTGGCTTTAGTACGTGGCTTTATTTCTGGGTTCTCTATTCTGCTTCGTTGATCTATGTGTCTATTTTTATACCAGTATCATTCTGTTTTGTTTACTGTAGGCTTGTATTATAATTTGAAGTCAGGCAATGTGATGCCTCCAGCTTTGTTGTTTTTTTGTTGTTGTTGTTGTTCAAGATTGCTTTGGCTATTCAGGGTATTTTTTGGTACCATAAGAACTTTAGAATTATTTTTTTCTAATTCTTTGAAGGGAAAGAGCTTTGAAAAACTCTAAAGAGCATAAAGAACACATGTTCTGGCTGGGCGCAGTGGCTCATGCCTGGAATCCTAACAATTTGGGAGGCTGACATGGAAGGATTGCTTGGGGCCAGAAGTTTGAGACCAGCCTGGCAACATAGTGAAACCCCCGCTCTACAAAAAATAGAAAACTTAGCCAGGTGTGGTGGCATGCACCTGTAGTCCCAGCAACTTGGGAGGGAGGCTGAGGCAGGAGGATTGCTTGAGCTCAGGACTTTGAGGCTGTAGACCCTGTCTCCAAAAGAAAAAGAACACATGTTCTGAAACATCAAGTTTCTTTTCTAGTGCTTTCAATAACACTGAAACTGAATTCTACTGTTGAGGGGAAGAGGGGGCTGCTTTATATTTCCTTAGTGGTACTTTATGGACCATTGGCAAGTTGGTGGGAAAGGAGTGTGGAAAGAGAAAGGAAAGAAACAGGGAAAGAAAGTGTAATTTGATTTAGATGTGCAAATAGACAGAGATGAAGTGCTGGCAGGTAATAGCTGTAATACAGGATTCTGTTGCCTTTTTCTGTCCTCACTGGAGGTTCTTTCTCATGGCTATAGCTTTGATAGCAGAGCTGCCCAGCATCCATTCCCCCACTTTCTAACAGATTCTTCCCAACATATTCTTTTTTTT
>VBSM01002616.1:44902169-44914771 GCA_008086735.1 Cheirogaleus medius
GCCTCAGCCTCCCAGAGTGCTAGGATTACAGGCGTGAGCCACCGCGCTCGGCCTCAACATATTCTTGATTATATTTAGGTAATTATTCTTTTCCCTTCTAACTCCAAGAGTAGGTGACCACATGCTCATTTCTGGAGGTAGATCTCTATTAGCTCGAGCCAATCATCCTATGACATTCTCCTTGCTACTATGGGTCCAGGGGTAAGCATGGTGACCTAATTTTGCCCAATGAGATTGAAGGGAGGGATTTATATTCCATACTTGGTGGAGAGGTTATTTTTCTCTACTGCTAGACTTAAAAAGAAAGCCTATAATCCCAATTGCCACTGGTAGTCATCTTTCAACTACAAGGGGCACCAGTTAGGAAGAACCCAACGCCAAGAGGATCGGAGCAGAGACAGCACCTGAGACCTTGATCACATCATGGAGTGGTAGCTGGGAACTGCACTAAGAGGACTTCCTCTTATATAAGGTAATACATTTTCTTGCTGTTTAAGAAAGGTTGAGTTGGGATTTTCTATATTACTTGCAGCCAGAATCATCTTGACACAGGATGTTCCTGGTTTCCTTTCCTTGCTCCTTTCTGCAAGTCTAGCTTGTGCTGCTCTTTCACTTGTTTTCTCTGTTTCTCAGGGCATGGGAGCCAGTTATGTCTACTGCACTGTTGGCTTTACATGGGTTTCTATTAAAAAAAATTTTAAAAAGACTGACTTAGGTCCATATGTGCCTGTTCCAAAGTCCCAGAAGAGAAAACCAGACAGGTGCAGCTGAGGCCAAGAGGATGGGAGACATGTAGCAGCTGAGCACTTAGAGAGGATTATGGGAGCAGACTCTTAGGGATAAGGGAGATGGGCAATTCTCTTATAGGAGACATGGAGACAGAGAGAAAATAATTGGTATTTTGGATACAGAAATGTTATTCATTGTTACATTCCTGGCGCCTAGCAAATATAATGATGTTAAGTAAAGCTGAGTTAAGCTAAGGAATAAAAGACAGGCAATTGTGGCTATATAAAATAAACACTGAATCCATCTTTGTTCAGTGTAGGAAGCACTGATTTAATCTGTCTAGTGGATGCTGTGATGTGCTGTCCAGATATCGCTTTCCATCCAAGTCTTAAAGAATTTCTCCAGCTGTGGGAGTACTGGCAGTTGGCAGCTCTCAGCTGAGTCTCTCTTCTAGAATTGTCCTTGGCTAAAGAGAGCTGCCAAGCCCCAGGTCATACCTCCTCCCAAGAGACAATTCATATCCAAAGACTGGTAGATGCAGAGGCATAAAGCCTAGCTCCATTACTTCAATTTGGGGCAAATCCGAAGGGTCACCCCAACTCCAGAGCTCCCACTAGGATGGGCTGAGGCCTTTGTTTTCACTGAATGATGGTTCACCTTTTCTATCTAAACAATCATGGTGTTTTCATTTTGTTTTGTTTTGTTTGTTTCCCGACAGGAGTTGATCCTAAGATCATTCCCCAGTAAAGCTCCTATCAATACTGTAAGTATCCACCACAGAATTTGGTTCATGGAGAACCCAGTCTGCAATAGCTGGTACAAGGAGTGTCTGAAAATGTAGACTTTAAGGCCAGATTTTGGAAATGGATCACTCACAGGCCAAATACCAGTGAGGGCGGTGGAACACAGATAGCAGATAGTTCATGGCAGGCAGCAGCAGTATTATACAATTTTTAAAACTTTCATTAGCAGTGAACTTGGATAATATACCAATGGAAGGAATGTGCTGGTTGGTACAATGTGTCAGTCATTTGAGAATGACAGAGGAAATAGTAAATATAAGGACTATAAAATTGGATGGCTGTTGCTGAGGGACATTTGAATTCTGTAGAAAAATAATGAAAGGATTATTCATTATCAATTAATTAAAGGCTAAGTGTGAAAGCCAGAGGGCCTTCTTGGCAGCATGAAAGAGACTCTCATATCCTGTAGGATGGTCAGAGAAGCAGAGCTCCAAAACCTTAGATTTTTCAACCATGGAAAGTGTTCCTTGCACTGACTGGGAGCCCTGATTGGGAAGAAGTGGATCCCTGACACAGGGGATGGAGACATCTGGGGTGATGAGCTTGAAAATTTTGGATCCTGAGATTCTTGTACAGAAGTAGTCCACTCCTCTCTTACAAAGACTAATTCTCCACCTTCAGACAAGCAGAAAATTCCCCCCTGAATAAGCAAATAGGCAATGATTGAGCCAGTAGATGCCAGGCAGTTTCTGTCATCAGCCACTCCAGAGCTGGTTCCCTGGGTACATGGATAGAGCAGTCACGGCGGCAGGGAAAGGGTGTACACATGGGTCCAGCAAGATGGGTTGCCACTCACCCAGGCTGATCTAGCTGTTGTTGCTGTTGAATGCTGCTGAGAACAGCCCTGAGCCTCCAATATAGCACCATCCCTCAAGGGGACTAATCAGCCACTTGCTGGCACGTTAACTATAACAGATTCTGCAATGAACTGAATGCTTAGTCATTATGTTGAAATCCTGACTCCTAAGGTGAAGGCGTTAGGTGGTAGGGCCTTTGGGAAGTGATTAGGCCAGAAGAGTGGGTTCCTCATGGATGGGATTAGTGTCCGTATAGAAGAGGGTGTGTTTGTTCCTTCTGCCATGTGAGAACACAGTGAGAAAAAGGCCATCTATGAGCCGGGCAGCAGGCCCTCACCAGACACTGAATCTTGATCTTGGACTTCAGCCGCCCAAACTGTGAGAAACACATTTCTGTTGTTTATAAGTCGCCCAGCCTATGTTATTCTGATAGAGCAGCCCTAATGGGCAAAGACGGATCCCTTTCAGAATTTTATCCTGACTGGAATTGACACATATTCTAAGCATGGGTTTCAGTTTCCTGCCTGAAAGTCCTCACCCAGAAACGCTTTCTGAGGACTTACAAAATATTTGATCCACTGACCTGGGATCCTATCTGACATCTCCTTGGACTAAGGGACCCACTTAACACCATAGGAGATGCAGCAGTTAAGATCCCCTGGTCCTATCACATACCATTCTACCCAGAGGCTGCTGTCTGACAGAGTGATGAAACAGCTTTGAAGAAAATGGCTCTGACGAAACCTATTAAGGTACCAGGTAGGAGAACACCCTGAGAAGATGGGGGCATCATCCTCTAGAATCAGTATACATCTTTTTTTCCCCCTAGAGATGGGGTCTTGCTTTATTGCCCAGGCTAGATTTGAACTCCTGGGCTCAAGTAATCCTCCTGCCTCAGCCCCTGCCCTGAGTATCTGGGGCCATAGGCATGTGCCACCACACCCAGTTCAGTATACATCTTAAATCAACAAGTGTTATATGGCGTTTTATCTCCAATAAGTAGGCATGGTAGATAGAATTGTTTTACAGCTCCGACTGGAAAAGCTCTGGCTTTGTCTTTATGGATGCCTGGATGTCTGTTTTTTTACTGTTAGCCAAGATAAGGGCAGTGGAATTTATGGTGAGCTGTTTGAAGTCTGAAACTCCCCTCCTGACTGCTAAGGCCAGTTTCTATACTGATGGTCTTAAACTGACCTAACTAGTCTGACAAGTCTGGCCAAGCAGATGTAAAAACTCCACTGGGAACTTCCTCGTTGAGCTCTCCCACAGTTAAGGTTCCTTGCACAGATCTTGGTGGTTTGAACTAGATTCAGACTGCAGTGTATACAAATCAGGACCCGGGGAGTGGTGTATGAGCTCTCTCTCAGCCTCCAGTGCTTGCCTATACTCTCCATCTCTTGCTGCAATGCATCATTTGTCTTTAAATAAAAGCCTTAAGTGAGTGTGGTAAGTCCTTTAAGATATCCGAACTTGAGAAATCTTTACAGTGGAATATATGGATCTGAACCAATGAATGAAGGCAGGAGTTCCACTAACCATTACTCTCTGGTAACTCACAAGAGAAATCGTATTTCCTGACTCTGCAAACCTGCAGATTTGCAGATCCTGATCCCAAAGAATGAATGCTTCCATCAGGAGATACAGAAAGCGATGCTTAAACCTCAAACTATGGCTGCCACCCATTTACTCTGGACTAATTGTGCCAAAACAGCAGCATTCAAGGAGGAGATTCACCATCCTGGAAAAAGTAATTAACCACGATCATTGGGAAAGAATATGTTTGGCACCCACAAGCTCTATCCACTTAATTTCTTGATACTACTCCCTTGCCCAGTTTTGATAGTATATGGACAAGTATGACAGGCACATCCTGAGAAGGGGAGAATGACCAGGGTCTTAGACCCCTCAGAGATGACTGTCTGGTTAACCCTACCTAGGTAGGCTACCTAGGTTGGAAGAGGTAAAGGGAGTCTAAAAGAGTTGTAAGAGATAATGGTGATGAGTATCATTTATGGTCTTGAGATTAGCTACATGGTGAGGTGAGTTCATCTTTCTCTTACAAGTCTCTCCCCATCCCCTCTACCTCCGCAAGGCCCTAACAGGGGTCCTCAAACTGTTTAAACAGGGGGCCAGTTCACTGTCCCTCAGACCGTTGGAGGGCCGGACTATAGTTTAAAAAAAAACTATGAGCAAATTCCTATGCACACTGCACATATCTTATTTTGAAGTAAAAAAACAAACGGGCAAAAACACCCGCATGTGGCCCGCGGGCCGTAGTTTGAGGACGCCTGCCCTATATAATCCTAGAGGAGTTGCTCTCAGAACTTAAACGAAGCAAGTGTATCCAAGAGGCTCAGGTGTGGACTATAGTGGGTTCTCTGCTGCTCCCCCTCCAGGACTGAAGTCCTCAGTACCCTCACTGGAGTGTTGTCAGTCAGTAGCTCTCAGCTGAGTTCCTCTCCGGGCCTTGCTGAAGAGCCACCGTGACCAAAGTCTTGCCCCCCTCCCAGGAGTGGCTTATACTCAATGTCTGCTTGTTTTGTGGACATAAAGGCCCAGTCCTCTTGCAACTCTGAAGTGTCATCCTGTCTCCAGAGCTCCCTTTAAGATTAGCTGAGGCTTTTCTTGTGACTGCATCACAGTTCAATTTCTCCGTCTGCCCAATTTTACTTTCTTCATGTCCCCATAGGTTTTGTTCTTGTGAGGTCCCCCAAGGAAACATTCTGCACTCAATCTCTGTCCTAGAGTTTGCTTTCTGGGGAATCCAATCTGTGACAATTTGAGTACATCTTTCCAAAATCCAATCTAGTCTCCAAGAAGCCCATAACTGCCCTCTTGGTATAAAGTTGCAATGGTTTCTAAACCATGTTCCAAGGAATCCTTCTGTGGAGGTGTGCTTCATTGTAAATATTTAATATGAATTTCATTCTTGGAAGATAATTTAACAATTTACGAAGCACTAAAACCAACAATACAAACTACTAAAAAACTACACAGAAATGTAAATGTGTTACATCCTACAGTTTACACATATTTAACAGTATATTAAACTGTTACTAAACTTGTGGTGCTTTTTGTGCAGGCCCTAGAAGAAAGTTTCACTTTTTGTTATTGTGCATATATTTTAATTTTTAACAAATTACTTTGAATATATAATGTACATACATGGTACAGAATTCAAAAGATACAAAGGTATGTGTGTATGTATATGTGTGTGTGTGTGTGTATAGTGAAAAGAAAAATTCCTTCCCACTTCTATCTTCTAGTTCCCCAAGAGCAACTATGGTTCTCAGTTGCTTAAGTATTTTTCCAGAGATATTCTATGTATTAAATTTTACACACACACACACACACACACACTGTGAAAGTTGTCAAAATCAAAATGGAGTCACCTGTGTCAAACCATAACAACAACAACAAAAAAAGCTGAGAGGTTAAGAGAGGGCCCTCACACACACATGCCTATGATAAGAATTATGAATATTATAAAGACTCTCTGAAGGGCTCCTATGCACATATACCTATAACAACAATTTTTGCCAAGACTTCCAAACTGCAGCTTGCTACATGAGTCACAAGGACAGCTAGCCAGATCCACAAGAATAATTTCCTGATACTTTGTCTCCACTAATGAACTGGTGTCAACTCCTGCAATAAGCCTATTTAACCAATGTTCTCTTTGGGTTGGCTGATATTAGCTGCATTTCATAGAGTACTATCAGAAACAAATGAGCTCAAAAAAAAATTAGTCTGTTTGTTAGCAGAACTAAAAAGTAAGAGATAATCCAAAAATTTCAAGACTGTGTTAAAAGATACTACTCTTTCTTCCTCTCCAATTAGTAAAACATAAAAGGAGAAATTATTTTATCTAGAAAGGCCAATTCAGCTTCAGGACAAAGACCAAGTTAATGATATAGCTATGAGATGTTTCATTAAGACCTCCGATTGGACTAAGTGGACTATACTAATCCACTCTGCTGAACAAAAGGACTCCTAGAAAAGTGACTTAGAGCAGGGTCCTATGGAAGCCTGATAAACTCAAAGGGCCCGTGATGAAGTCTAGAAAGAAAGTCATGTCTCAAAAGG
Source organism: Cheirogaleus medius (assembly GCA_008086735.1). Taxonomy (NCBI): domain Eukaryota; kingdom Metazoa; phylum Chordata; class Mammalia; order Primates; family Cheirogaleidae; genus Cheirogaleus; species Cheirogaleus medius. The sequence continues at coordinate 44,908,585 of VBSM01002616.1, forward strand.
AAATGTTGGTGTGACTTTTGGCACATGGAATTGACTGCAGTCATAAAAAAAGAATACATATTTTGGAGAGATATTATATTTATTGCCAAAAGTGCCATGAGCTTGCATTAAAAGAGACTGGGACTATTTAGGATAAAAATGATCTGGGGGCTCCCAGATTTTCATAGGCAGAAGCAGACTGAGAAAGGTGCCCATGTGCCAAGGAGCACATATTCTCCATTGCCCAAGTGTTTCCATGGTGACATCTGAAACACAAGGCAGGCCCAATCCAGACACTATGAAACAAGACCCCAGACCATAATCAGAGCCCTCTTACTACAACAGGGAGGTTTGTATGCCATTCTGTCACAAACATATCTTGCTCTTACGCTGTAAACCTATATCTTGCTCTTGCTCTGTAAACCTATCTTGTCCTTCCTCAGTAAACTTCGTTTCACACTTGCCTTGCTTTTGGTGTATCTGGTCATTCTTCGGCCAAGAGCACACCAAGAACTGAGAACAGAACAGACAACTATGACCCAACACAAGGAGGATAATGGAAAAGGAAAGATCCATAAATTACAGATAAGAGCTACAGAGAAAAGTGAAGTAGGGGAAATAGAGTTTGAGGATTAATTAAAGGCTTCTCCCAAACTGCTCATGGTCTTGGGGAGAGGAGAGAAGTCTTTGTGCCATGGGAGTAGTTGGGGTGTCCCAGCTTTCCTGGCAGCCTCCTGGGAAGCAGCAAGATCCCGGAGGGGATGGATGCATGGTACTTCCAGGAAGAAACCACAGGGCTGGCTTGGTCATTAATTCCCTGTGGGGCCATGTTGATAGTAATTGTGTACATCTGAGCTGTACCCTGTGTAGAAAAATGATTGATTCTCGGGGGCTGGCTCAGCCCTCAGCCACCACAGCCCCACGGCCCCTCTCCTGCAGACTGGAACTGGAATACAGGGCTCCACTCTGCGCTGAGCGAAAGCAACAGTATCACTGGGGTTGAACTTTTACTCTACCAGGATTGAGGTTGAGAGTTAAAATTAAAATGATGAATATAATATAAAACAGTGAGGTATTTCTTGTGTACTGGAATTTGTTGACTAAGATTTCTATCTCTTACAAATGTATTCACTCATTCATTCATCAAAATTTTGTGAGTGAGCATTTTGTGTCAGGCACTGAACTAGGACATTAGAAATACAGTATGGGAGTGAACAAAAGCTCTACGGAGTTTACAGTCTGGTGCACAGGTGTCTTAGTCTGTTTTCTGCTGCCATAACAGAATACCCCAGACTGGGGAATTGTTAAAGAAAAGAGATTTATTTGGCTTATGGTTCTGGAGACTGGGAAGTCCAAGCACGTGGTGCTGGCATCTGTTTGGCCATTTGGTGAGGAACTACTTGCTGTGACATAACATGGCCAAAGGTCAGAAGGGAGGGAGAGAGAGAGAGAGAGAGAGGAGATATTAAGAGATCCCTCTTATAACCAAGCCATTCCTGAGATAACTAAACCACTTCCTTGATAATGGCATTAATCTATTCATGAAGGTGGAGCTCCCAGAGCTAATCACTTCTTTTATTCTTTTTTTTTCTCTCTAATCACTTCTTTTAAAGACTCCACCTCTTAACACCATCACATCAGCAATTAAATTTCAACATGAGTTTTGGAAGGGAAAGGTAAACCATAGCAATAGGACTTGTGACATTTGGCTAGAAATTTTGAAATAAAGTAGAGTGTGTATGTGGGTATGGCATCCTGTTTGTAAGTTCTATGTCCATGTTCAAATAATTTACTACTAACAAAGAGGTAGATGTTATGTAATCATATTGTTCCTAGAACAAGGTATAAGTTACATTGGAACAGAATTTTCTCTAAGGCAGGCTGGCTACACAGCAGTCAGCACAAGCAACCTTACCTAATTAGGACTTTAGAAAAACCATAAACATTTAAATGTAATAGGATTATACCTGGGTGGAGGCATTAAGGATATTTATCTCCCCCAGTAACTCTCAGAGTTAGTTAGAGAGATAGGGTGGTTAAGATTCAATTTTCATTTCTTCAAAAAGAGATCAAGTGAATCTTTCCAACTAGGAACAAGAGGATTCATGTGCATCCAGCCTTCCCACTGCCCCACTCAACTATTAATAATTAAGCAGACATTGCACAAAAAATACCCCTCTCTCTTATGTTTAAATTGTGTCAGAAACATCAACAAGATTTTTGTTACACGCTGTCTTTTAAAAAAATGGACCAATATTATTAATGTGAATCCTATTGAGTAAAGGTTTGGTTTTCCTCCCTCCAAACAACAAAAACAATAAAACAAAAAATATAAATCAAATAATATAATTCTACAAAACATAGTGTGGTCATAATTCCACATTTAGGCTGCTATTCTAGTTCTTTCTTTTTCCAAGTTTCAATGCCACTACAACTCATTGTAGGAAAATTAGGTAGCAGAAAAACATCTTTTCTTCCCCTGAGAAGATTAAAGGAAGGGAAAAGGAGAGGGGAAGATAAGTGAGTAAATATGGTCAGCTTAAGATAGAGTTAATATAGCGCCACATTTAAAATTACCTACCCAGACTGCTTTTTTTGATGAAGAACTTCAATAATTATCAGTGTTTGGCAACAAGGATTAAAGATTGCTTTGTGTGAGGTTAATATTTAATTTTAATTTTCCTTAGAAATGACTTTCAAACAGAAAATTTCTATTTGTGTGTTTTTTGTGGGTGCTGTGCTGGCTCATCTCTTTGTTATAAACTCTTTGAGGGGGGAGGGCTGGAATTTTTCATATTTACTTTTCTTTCTTTGCTTGGTGAAGTTGGTTGCGCTGGATTTTGTAATTCCATTGTTTTGTTACAATAACACTAATAATGAGCAGACTTTTCCCTATGGAAACCCTTCTGAATTCAGTGGGAGGCATTGTTTGGGCTAATTCTCTTTACTTGGAGGGATATTCTGAAAGCCAGCTATGGTGAACACAAAAATAAGGCACATACAGGTCATGGAAATGTATCAAACTCCAGTGGCTTGAGGACAATAGAATTTAACTGATTTAATAATCTTTATAATCAAGTTCCAGTGGTTAATTTCAATCTCTTGACAATATGTGTTGACCAATTAAATAATTCCAGGTTTTTCATAGTGAAATGGATTTGCATTTTTTAAGACAGTGGGGTGCTTGGGTTAATACCAAAAATGCTTTTTTACTTTCTACCTTATTAGCTGATTCTTAACTGAGAGAGAGTGTTTTCAAGCTCCATTATGTCTCATTCATTCTACCCCCAGCTCCCTGGGATCGTAGCAGTTATGGTAATTCTTCTTTCTGTTGTTTGTTCACAAGACCTTTGGCATTTTATGAGGCCGGTCTCATCAGCTCTCAAAGCTATCTGGGATTTCCAGGTCATAATCTCAGATCCTACATGGCTTTGTCTCTGTCTCGGTTCCTTGGGGGATTGCCAGCTTTCACCAAGACATCAAGAAATGGATTGGTACATGGTAGATGTGTTGTTTAACTTTTTAAAGTAATTAAAAAATTTACATGGTTTAGAAATAAAAAGGTATAAAAAGATCTACAGTGAAAAGTCCCCTTCCTGTTCTTCTATTCCAGCATCCTCATCTGTTGCTCTTCCATTCCTCACAGATAATTCCTGGTACTAGTTCCCGCCCCCCACCCCCCAGCTTCTTTATGTTTATTCAAGTGCCATTATAGATCAATTGAGAGGTTTCCAACTTTTAACACTCAAATTTCTTATAATTCTATATATGTTTACTATCTCCACCTTATATCTCATTTACTTTTTTAAAAAACTTTATTTTTTAGAATATTTTAAGTTCACAGCAAAATTAAGCAGAAGGTACAGAGATTTCCCATATATCCCCTACCCACCCACATCTGTATAGCCTTCTCCACTATCAAAACCCTGCACCAGAGTGGTACATTTGTTACAATTAATGAACCTACATTGACATATCACTATCACCCCAACTCCATAAGGTTCATTCTTGCTGTTGTACATTCTATGGGTTTTGACAAATGTATGACATGTATCCACCATTATAGTATCATATGGAATAGTTTCATGGCCCCAAAACTCCTCTGGGCTCTGCCTATTCATCCCTTTCCACCCCCCCACCCCAGGCAACCACTGATTTTTTTTTTCTATTTACATAGTTTTTGCTTTTTCCAGAGTGTCATATGCTTGGAATCATACAGTATGTAGCCTTTTCAGATTGGCTTCTTTCACTTAGAAATATGCTATTAAGGTTTCTCCATTTCCTTTTATGGCTTGATAGCTCATTTCTTTTTAGTGCTGAATAATATTTCATTGTTTGTACGTACCACAGTTTATTCGTTCACCTACCAAAAGACATCTTGGTTGCTTCTAAGTTTCAATGATTATAAATAAAGCTGCTATACACATTCATATGCAGGTTTTTGTGTAGACACAAATTTTAAACTCATTTGGGCAAATAAAAAAAGCACGATTGCTGGATTGTATGGTACGAGTAAGTTTAGTGCTCTAAGAAACTGGCAAACTGTCTTCTGAAGTGGCTGTACCGGTTTGTACCCCACCAGTAATGAATGAGACTTTCCTGTGTACTGTTTAACAAACCGCTGGCACTTTCCGGCTTTCAACCACCCAACAAAACTCCTTTTACTAAGATCACCAATGGCTTCCTAGTTGCTGTCAATGTGTCCTTTTTAGCCCTGATTTTTCCGGACCTCTCTGTTGACCACTCACATCGACTAACCTCTCTCATCCCTTGACCTCTGATGCTGGCCTTTCTTGGTTTCCCCTTTTCCATTTAGATGGTTCCTTCTCTTTTTTTGTCTGTTTTGTGGGCTTCTTTTGTCTCAGTTTATCCCTCAATTGTTGGTATTTTAGACTTTTCTCCTTCACTTGCTTCTTTTCTAACTCTGCACACTCTTCAGGGATAATTCCACAGTTTCCAACAGCAATCCAAACAATCTTAACTGAATTTCAGATACTCATTCCATCTGCTTACTGGTAATCTCCACCCAGCTCTCTTAGACTGACACTTAGGCGGCCACTCACCACCTCCCTGCCGCTCCTGCTCCGGGTCCCCTGCCATGCTTCAGGACCCTCCACCGCCGCGCTGCTCGTGAGATCTTGATTGGATACTTTTTGAATACCACTGCTGATTGGATGTTAACACTTGTTGCTGATTGGATGTTAAAGCTTATTGCTGATTGGATGTTAAAGCTTGTTGCTGATTGGATGTTAAAGCTTGTTGCTGATTGGATGCTTTTTGAATCCTACCAAGGGTATAAAAACTGGAGGAGAGCAAGGAAGGGGGCTTGGAAGTTGGTGGTATGCTGAGGCTGCTGGTGGAATAAAGGCTGTTCTCCAACTCTCCGTGTGCTGCTCGGTTCTTTCCCCGGTCAATCGCTGTAACACTGGCTGTAAACACTTGCTGTTAACACTTGCAGGAACAAGACTGCTACAATTCAGGATGTTACTCCATTCCTGGCCACTGAAGATAAGCACATCTCTGCTCCTCTTCCTTTATTTTTGATCCTCGTTCATAGCACCACTGTCCATCTTAAACTGCTCACACTTGAAATCTGAACCCTTCTTAGATGCCTCCTCCTCGCCTGAATCTCCACGTTCACATTTAAGGAAATTGATTTTAGTTCCTAGACATCTTTCCAGTCTGCCTCGTCTTTACATTGTCACAGCCACTGCCCTGGATTAAACCTGCTTCATTCTTTTTCTGTACAGATGCAACAGCATCGTGACTGTCTTCCTACTTCTGGTCTCACTCCCTGCCCTTCCATCTCCACACCGGTGTCTGGGCAATCTTTTTCTAAAGTAACCCTTGACTGTGCCATTCCTCTGCAGTTCTCATGGCCTTGACAAAGAAGTCTGAGCTCCTGAGTGTGGTGTGCAAGGTCCTTCATGATCTGACCCGCCTGTTCTTTTGACTCCATTTCCCACTGAAGTTCCTGAGACCTTCCACACGTTCTCAGGCCTCCAGTACCCTTCTCTTGTCTGCCTAGGCACTATGTTTATCCAAAGGACCGTTTTATTTGGAACTTCTCCCTCTTCTATTCCAACTCCCACTCCAGCTAAGTTCTTCTTTCTTTCTGTGCCTTAATCCCTTATAAACAACTCAGCAACACTGCCAGTCACCCAATTTCATATCTCTCTACTTTCTTTCTCTTTTTTTTTTTTTTTTT
>VBSM01002616.1:44919251-44932921 GCA_008086735.1 Cheirogaleus medius
CTGCCTCCGCCTCCCAGAGTGCTAGGATTACAGGCGTGAGCCACCGCGCCCGGCACTCCTAGTTAGTTTCTATTTCATCATTCATCATTCTATTTTATTCATAATTTTATCACAGTGTATTATGTTGCTTATTCATTTGTTTACTTATTACTTATTTACTTATTATCCTCCCTATAGAAATGTAAGATCCACAAGGCCAGGACCTTTTATTTTTATTCGTTACTGTACCCGCCTAGGATAAATGCTGGCACATAGGTGGTTTCAAACCTTTGCTGAGTAAGTGAAAAGGCAGCAGAGAGCTCCTCCCCGTGGACGCTTGCACGGCGAATCCCTGTCGAGGCGTGGCTGGAACTGCAACATTACCCCTGCCCTTGGCTTTTTGTATTTGGAAGGTGTGGAGTCCTGTACAGGTGACTGCATTTTATTATTCAGGAAGGGTGACCAGTTTCAGCTTGGGATGTGCAAGTTTCATAAAAAGAAGCTGACAGGTGGTGGGGTGTAAGGGACATTCATTTGTATGAGCAACAAATTTCTCAGGCCAGACTAAAATGATTGCCTGCGTGTCTTCCGCCCGCCTTCCGGGGAGGCGTGAGTCAGCACACTTATGTAACCAAGGTGTTATCTCCTATGTGAACCCATGTGATCATGCGTTCCCATGGCGTGTTGCCACTATTGTTCTGAGACATATACAAGCACTTGCCATGTTCTCCCCGCTGCTGCATCCCCCCGACCCCCGACAATAAAGAGCACGTCTCATCTGCCCACTGGCTCACATCTCTTCTTTCAACTCCCGAAGCCTGCTCGGGTGCCCTCGCTGGCCCCAGAGCCTACTCCCCACATCGGGCTCCCCAGGACAATTCAGAGAACTAATGGGACCCTGAGAGAAGACAGGGGAAGGGAAAATGGTCATGACTCAGACAGAGGTCCTCATTGTCTCTATTGTGTCCGTTGCCTAATTTGAGGCTGATTTTTGTGGCCCACGAGCTGTCTGGGCAAGTGATCAAGGGAGACGATTGTTGCAAATGAGCACGATGCCAGCGCCCAGGGCAGCGGCTGGAGTGGAGGACACAGTAAGTGCCACATTCCAGGGTACACTGGCCCAGGCAGGTTGCCACTCTGCACAGCATGCCACTTACTGGTCACAGCTGAAGATGACACCTGCTCTTTCCCTGGGGTATTTTGTGAGTCAGAGACTCAAGTGAACACAGCTGCTCCTCTGCAGGGTGTTATCATTCCCCGCTGCAGCCAGATCTATCCCTCCCTGCCCTCCCTGCCCTTCCACACTTGTCAGTAGCCAAAGGTATTAATATTAATTCCATCTCCGAACTCTCTTTTGATTACGGTTTTCTTTTCTCCTTCTCTTTTGCTCGAGACCAAGCTCTCATCTTTTTTGCCTAAATGATTGCAAGAGTTTATTTCTCCTGAGAGTTTATTCCAAATCAGATTTGATTGCTTCTATTTTACTTTTCACGTTTCAGTCAGCGTGATCTCAATCAAATCCGTCCCCAGATTAAATTCTTCAGTGGATTATCCACCACCGTGCCGTTGTTCAAAGAGCCCCATCTTTCTCTTTCCTTAATCCCATCTTATTACGAATACTTTCCTTCTCCTCTCAACTCTTAAGATTTTTCTTTATTTTTTCCAGTTCCTAGAACTTATAGTGCTTTTTTTTTTAACATCAGTGCTTTTGCACTGCAGTTTCAGTTTGCCTAGAACACAATTAATTTATGTATATTGTCTTTCTATTCTGAAAGCTTGTTAAGCTCACTTTTATTTCTATTAGCTTTTTAAAAAAAAAAAGATTTCACAGTAATTTCCATATAGTTAACCATGTTGCCTGCAAAAAAGACTGTTTTACTTCTTCCTTTCTAAAGCTTATGTATTTACTTTTTTTCCTTGCCTTATTGTTCTAGGTAGAATCTCCAGGGCGGTGTTCAATAAAGGTGGGGAGGGTAGACATTCTTCCTGATCTTAGGGGAAAAGGATTCAGTCTTTCACCTTTAAGTGATATTTGACTGTATGGTTTTTATAGATGCCCTTTATCAGGTTGAGAAAATTGAATTCTATTCTTAGCTTGTTAAAGATTGTTATCCTGAGTGGATATAGAATTTTTGGAAATTTTTTTTATGCAACTATTAGGATAATCATATGATTCTACCTTTTACATGGACTGATTTTCAAAGGCTGAACGAACCTTAGATTCCAGGATAAGCTTTACTTGGTTATTCTTTTTATATATTGCCAGATTTGATTTATTAATATATAGGTAAGGATTTTGCATCTGTGTTGATGAGGGATAATGATATGGACTTTTACTGTAACATCTTTGTCTGGTTTTACTATCAGGTTAATTTTGGCTTGATAAATTCAGTTGTGAAGTGTTTCATCTTCTACCTTCTATAAAATTTTGTGTAGAATTGATATTATTTCTTGTTTAAATGTTTCATTGCTTTTACCATTGAAGCCATCTGGGCCTAGACATTTTTCTGTGGGAACGTTTGCAGCTATAAATTTAATATCTTTAGTGAGTATAGGGACATTCAGGTTATCAACTTCTTGAATGAGTTTTGGCAGTTTTAGTTTTTAAAGGAATTTGTCCATTTCAGGTAAGTTATTAAATTTATTAGCATAAAGTTATTCACAATGTTTCTTTATTATGTCACTAGGATCTATAGTGATGTCTCCCTCCTTCATTTCTGATATTTGTAAGTTGTGTAATTTTGTCCCTCTCTTAAGTCTGAATAGAGGTCTATAGATTTTATTAAACTTGAAAGAAACAGCTTTTGGTTTTATTCGTTTTCTGTATTGTTTTTCTGTTTTCTATTTCATTGATTTCTATACTTTTATTATTTCCTTTCTTTTATGTGCCTTGGGCTTAATTTCCTCTTCTTTTTCTATGTAGTTCCTTATAGTCAAAATTTGGACTCTTCTTTGTTCATATAAGCATTTAATGCTACATACTTTTCTTTCTAAGAACTGCTTTAGCTGAATCCCATAATTTTGAAATGTTGTGTTTTCATTTTTATTTACTTCAAAATGTTTTCTGATTTCTTTGTGATTTATTCTTTGATCATTGGATTATTTAAAATTATGTTGTTTAATATCCCAGTATTTGGAGATTTTCCAGATACTATTTTGACATTGATATTAGTTTTATTGAGTTGTGGTCAAAGAACATACTGTATATGATTTAATTTCCCCTAAATTTATTGAAATTTGTTTTATAGCTAAAAATATAGTCCATCTTGGTGAATGTCCCATGTGTACTTAAAAGAAATGTGCTTTCTGCTGTTGTTGATTATTGTGTTCCACAGAAGGCAATAGGTCAATCTGGCTAATAGTGTTGTTTATATCTATATCTATTTCTGTCGACTTGTGCTAGTACTTGCTAAAAGAGGAACGTTTAAATCTCCAATATGTAGGTTTTTCAATTTCTTATGTCAGTCAGGCTCTGTAATTAGGTACATATATATTTAGAATTTATATTTTCTTAATGAATTGGCTTCTCTATCTTTAAGAAATGTTTCTTTTTATTCCTGATAATATTTCTTGTTCTAAAATGTACTTAATCTAATATTAATCAACTTTTTTTATTAGCATTTGCATATTATATATTTTTTCTCCTTTTTATTTTAATCTTCTGTGTCTTTATATTTAAAGTGAGTTTCTTCTTGTAGACAGGACGTAGTGAATCTCTTAAAAAATTCAATCTGACAATCTCTACCTTTTAACCATTTAAACCATTTATATTTAATATAATTATCTATATCATTAGACTTGAATGCACTGTCTTGCTACTTGTTTTCTATTTGTGTCAACTGCTCATTTTTCCTTTTTTTCTTTTCTGATTTCCTTTGGATTGAGTATTTTTTCTGGTTTCATTGTCTTCACTAGTCTTATAGTACTTAATTTTCTTTTTTATTTTAGTGATTGCTTTAGGGCGATTTTTTTTAATCTGTTCACAGTCTATTTTCAAATATACCATTTCACATACAATATGAAAATGTTACAGCAATATATTTACTTTAACTCCCTTTCCTTTGTGCTACTGTTATATATTTTATATTTGCTTCTATATATGCTATAAATCCCACAATAATTTTTTATTATTATCAATAGTCAATTATGCTTTTTAAAACAACTTTGTTGAAATAAAATTGACACAAAATAAAATACTCATATTTAAAGCATACGATTTACCTACTAAGTTTTGACATAAGTATACACCTGTGAAACCAACACCACTCAAGATAATGGACACATTCTTCACTCCTAAAAGTTTTCTTTTGCCCCTTTGTAGTCTCTTCCTCCTCCCCTGCTCACCCCCATTGAGATCATATGATTTTTTAAATAGCCTGTTAATATGATGAATGACAACTTTAATTCTCTAGTTTTTTCTTGTGGTTATTTCCCTGGCCTTGGGTAGTTTTCTCACGTGCATGCCCCTATCAGTATTCAACTGAATACTCGATAGGATCTTCTAGAGATATATAGAATTCTTTTTTTACTTTGGTTACTTTTTGTTGTTCAGGATTCTGCCCTGCAAACTCTAACCACCTTGGCCTTCCTGGACACCTGGTATCTTCTCCCCATTTCAGTGACATTACTAGGCTCTGCTTGAATTTTCCCTCCCTACACTGTAACCTGTAAACTGAAGGTTCTCAGTGTACAGGTAGCAAGATTCACATTCAGATAAAGTTGGGAGAGTTTTCTGGTAGAGGCTATGAGGATAGCTGGGGCACACAGGCATCAAAGAGACGTAGGACAGTGGATTGGGGGGGTGTTACAAGGTCAAATGATAGTTATTTGGGAAAGGGAGATTAAGTCATATATATAAACTTTAGTGAAGAAGGCAAATAATGAGAAGCTGAATTAAGGAAAGGAAATTAACATTTATTGAGTATGATGCTGGCTGCCCAGGCTGACACACGAGCAGTCCTTCAGCCAGCCCTAAAACCACTCTAGGCAATTTGTGAACTTGGTGTCTTCAATATTCTTTCTCCTCATGAAACTAAGCACGATTGTTAGAAGTCCCGTAAACATCACTATACTATTGTCTAGGAGGGAGACAAGTGTTAAGGCTTCCATGGGCCCAGATCCATTTTGGATCCAAGCTCCTTTAAGAATCCCAGGACCCTCTGGACTGATTAGGATCCCATACTCCACATCTTTGGCCGCTGCATGTCATTAGCCTGACTCCCTTTTGCTTTGACTTCTCTAGGGAACCCTGAATTTATACTAGAATATTAAAACTCTACTTTTCTCCTAGCAGAGCAGGCACTTGAGGGCAGATTCCATTACTGGGGAGAGGAAAAAGGCTAACCTGATAAGCAAAGCAGTCTCTGGTAGATGGTGCAGATGGGATGTAGGAGGTTCGGCAGTTGGCCGTGCCATGGAGGTCCAACAAGAAGTAACAAGTGGAACATTGGCAACAAGTGGGGCTCCAGAGGGCAATCGGGGAGTATGACAGATCCAGGCAGGCAGGCAGCAGCCTGCATCAAGGATTGCTGACAACACAGAGGAAATAAAGATTAATCACTCTCCTGGGCACCACATTATCTATCCCAGGTGCTTTGCCCATCATTGGCTCCTGGGATTAGAGTTTTGGAACACAGGATCATTGGCAGTTGGTGGAGTCTAAATTATTCATGCAATCTTTGACTTAACAGCTTGTAGAAATCACAATCTCATTCTTTACACTTTTTATAGGAGCTTTGTTTACATTTGAATGGGAGATCTCACTGATTAAGGTTAAAACTGGGAATAGTGAGAAGAATTTAGAGAGAGGACATAGAGAGTCTTCTCCCTTATGCATTATAAATCTTAAAACATTATGTTCAGGGATAAATAATGAGGCAAGAAATAGATATCTAAACAGATTGGTTTTTCTTGAGTGAGCATGTGCTTCCTCTAGTGTCAGCATTTGATGCTTTGGGGGTTGTGCAGAATGCTCCGTGTACATCACCGTCACTGTCTTTCCACATTATCTAATAATCTTCTTTTCATGGATCTGTCCCCCACACCAGACTGAACTCTTTGTGGATGGAAACTGAGTCTTATTAATCTTCATCATTTAGCAGTGATGAATGGTAAAGGTTCATCCTTTCCCTAACAAGCATGTGCTATTCTAGAAGTTCTTTGAATTAGAAATTTCTTTGTAGCAAACATTATGTCTTTCTTTTCTAGTGTAAGTAGGAAGTAACTCAAAACAGTACTAACAGGCATTTAGTGACTGTTGATGATGCTAATAATGACATGTAGTTTCTATGGCAACATGCACTTATCCTTACAGTGTTTCTTGGATTATGTGAAATTTGGGAAAAAAATACACACTTCTTCCCACATTGTGAGAAGATCTTTTGTATTACATTACACCTCATCTTTTTTCTAAATATGTTTATTCTAAGTAGTTGAATCAATTATCTATATACTGTGGACTATAATGATGTCAAGTTTAAGAATGGTACTGGAGTTTAAGAATGGCACTGAAGCAGAGAATAAGAGAGGTGAGTTGGTAAAAACATATGGATGGCAAACCCATTTTTAGCACACATTTCCTTTTTTTTTTTCCATCTTCCTCCTCTGATTCTAACCAACTCAACTAAATCCAATTTTCTTTAAACCTTGAAATCACTTCAGTTTCTGTATGGACCATCCTGAAAACTGCAAAAGGGGGATCTGAGCATTCTATTTCTAGAATGTGTCCGTCCAGGATGGCAACTCAGCTGGAATGTACCAATGCAGCTGCACTGGTTGATAAATACTGAAATACTCCCTGACTGGTAATCACTCCCGCTTCTGTCCCTCAGCCAACCACTGCTCTTCTCTGGGGACAATCTCAGTTAACAAATTTTTATGCATTCTTCTACAGACAGAAAGACAGTCTGGCATTATTTAGACAAACATGGAAATATATGTTCTTTTTCTTCCCCACACCTGAGAGCATATTATACATACTGCTCTGCACCTTGCTATTCTTACTTAACAGTATATCCTAGAACTCCTTCTATAGCAATTCACGAAGATCTGCTACATTTAATAGCTAGAGAATATTCCATTATATGGATGACTCATGTATCAGCCAGCTTTTGCTGGGTAACAATCACAAAATATCAGCAGCATATAAAAATAAGAATTTATTTGTCTCTCATGCATCTACAGGCAGACTGGGGTTTCTCTGCTTCAGACTGCAAGTTGATAGATGAGCTGAGACAAGTGTTGCTCCACATGGAGGACAGTCCATACTAGGGTGTGTTAATCTCATGGCTATGAGAGATACATAAATAAATGAGGTTAATCATTTAAGCTCATTTCAAGCCTCTGCTCACATTATATATGCTAACATCTCATTAGCCAAAGCAATTTACATGGCCAAAAGTGTAGTCAAGAAGTGAGGAAGTTTACTTTGCCCACCTTGAGGCCATGGCAAGGACATGGATATGTAATATTACTACAGGTGATAGAATTGGGACAGATAGTTCTATCTATCATAAATCCTATTTTATTTTGCCAGCTCTCTATTGATTGACAGTTCATTTGTTTCCACCTTTTGCTTCTTTAATTTTCTTTAAATTAATTCCAACTCTGAGCTCCCGTTCCACCAAGATGATGAGGATTTACTCTACCTTTGTTAAGACTTACCCTAGCCTCAGCATGGTTCCCTGGCACCAGGATCATGTGCAAGTCAGAATTTGGAGAAGTCCCTTTGACTCTCCGTTATTGGTCCATACTGGTTACCAATGGAGGTACGGTCCAGGGAGCATCATCTTTTTAGGACCTGTGGCACTACTCTTTCTGTCATACGACTCTTTGGCAAGGCTTGGGCCCTGTGCTTCAAGTTCAGTCTCCAATAACAGTCACTTTTTCCAAAAATGCTTTGATATTACTTAGCTATGGGTTAGCAAAAGTGGAATCTTTTTGAACATATGTTTTTAAGAACAGAAAATACAATCAAATATTTGAGTTCCTTTTTCATTTTTGCAACAGAGCATTTTAGGTAGTTTTAGGGCTGTAAAGATATTCAGATAGGATCATAAGAAAAGAAAGTAAGGTCCTCCCAAAGTTTAAAATGTGCTCCAGTCTTAGTATGGATACAATGAAGTAGATGTGAATGAAACTGATGAATTGATCATTCCATTTAGTCTAGAAGCCTGCTAAGCATCTTCATCCATACAAGCCCCCAGAAGCAAGTGCTATAATATTTTTGCTCACTATTTTAGACCATATGCTCACTCATCCAGTCTTAAGCTTAGGTTTTCTTGGGAATGGGTAACTTTAGGACAAATGAAACATGAAACATTGTCAATTGGGAAGTTGACTTCTTGGCATGTAAGAATAACAAGTTCATTTTTAAGAGCAAATGGTGTTTACTGAAATTGATCCAAAAAAGAGGAGGGAGGGATAGAAAAAAAAAGAAAAGAAAAGAAAAGAAAGTAAGGTCTTATAAGTTTGCTGTGGGTATACATGCATCTATACACTGGGTGAGTTTCTCAGTGTATGAGAGAGATATTGCTGCATAGCATATGACCATCCATGCATTTCCAAGACTGTACAGTCTCTATAAAAGAGAAATTGGGAGGCAGAATATAAAGAAATTGATTATAACATTCTGTTACAGTAACAAACATAACTTCAGACTTTTTCAAATACATGGCTACCTGCTTAGAGTTCAGGAAATTATTCAACCATAACAGAATAATTTATCTCTAAGAAGGAACGTTCATTCATTGATTCATCCCTTTACTAATTCTTTTTTTTTTTTTAATTATTTAAGATCTTTATTAACAGGTACTTGCAGTTTGTTGACTTTTTTGAAAAATTCAAGTTGTAAACTTTTATTACAAATTAAAAATGAAGTTCTTAAAAATCTCAACTTGACCAGATATGAAACAATTTTAAACCTTTAAAGGTGTATTGAGAAAAGTAAGCTTTTTAAAAAACACGTTTGTTATTACCAAAAAAGATGTCTTTAGGTAAAATAACAAAAACCCCATGCTGGGTAGGTAATGCAGATAGTTCTAGTTATCTGGCCAATGGACAAAAAACAAGCACTTAGGGTCTTCAGCTCCAATCTTTTGTTCATTTCTTGTTGCTGGCATTTCACATTCATTTCTTCTTGTTGGACGAACTAAACCAGACAACGGTGGCGATGGTAAGCCGGAGTTTGCTCAGCCCTGCCCTGCTCAGCCTCGGAGCGGACGAATTCTCAGCTGGTGGATCAGCTGCTCTTGTCTCTTTGCCATCTTGTGGTTTAGGGTTTTCTGGGCGTCTGCGAGGTAATTGAAGTTGTGGGGTACCAAAATTGAGGCGGCTCTGACTTGGGGTCTAGTCTCCTTGATTCTCTTTGTCCTCTTCACTGCCGTCCTCTCTGGGCTGTCTTTGGCAGGAGGGCCCTTGCAGAATCGTGGTCCATAACCCGGATACACATTCTGTCTTACTCGCCTACCTTGTTCTCCTGCACCCCAGTCGTCAGCGCCCTCCATCACTCCTCCCTGCACAGGAGGGTGGAAAACTGTGGTCCACGCCCCCAGGATCTCGGCATGTAGCAAGGTGGGGACCTTCGCCTGCGGTGGGCGGCGTTGCTGGCCTGGCCTTCGGGAGCACGCTCCGATCCCTCAATCCCTTGCTCCTTTCCCTACTCTCACTATTCTGGTAATGCTGCTGGTAATTGCGAGGAGGACCCTTGCGACGTGAATGGTGTCTGTAATGGTTACCGTCTGCCGCGTATTCACTGCCTTGACCGGGAACTCCGCCAGGGCCCGTGACATTTGCTGCCTCCCACCCTTTTCTCCTGCAACGACATCAAACTCCACAGCCTCTCCCTCTCCTACCCTGCGAAGGTCCCTCCTGGGGTTATTCTTTATGGCAGGCTGGTGTACAAAGACATTTTCCTTGGTGTCATTCCTGTTGATGAAACCATATCCATTTCCTACATGGAACCATTTTACTGTTCCCCAAACCTTCCTTGCCATGACCTTCTTGTCCCCGTAGGCAGGTGCCGCCGATGTGAGGCAGCCCAGGACACGGCTCCCTGCGCCCCTGCCGGTGTGCCGGGCTTGGTGTGGCAGCGCTGAGGGTGGGGGTGGCGGGCGGCTGCTGGTCTCCACCTCCTGCTCCTAGTTGCCAGATGGTGACCCGGGCGGGCTGTGACAGCTGCGGCTTTTCCCGATGTGTGATGGTAACTCGGCCAGTGGCGGCGGTGGGGGGCTGCACAGGGTTCTCTGGGGTCCGCTCCATCCCTTTACTAATTCTGTATTGAGCATTTAACTAAGCCCCAAGCACCCGGGCTGCAAAGGTGAGAAGGAGGCCTCTCTCCCTCAGAGAGCTCAGGGTGCAAAGGGGAGAGTGAACAAGCAGGCGGAGCTCAGTCCCACAGAGCGAGGACAAATGCGGTGACAGGCCTGGCACTGGGCGTGAAGTTGGCACAGAGGAGGAGTGCCGAGGCAGGTGAGGGCAGAATTCACATAAAAGGGAGACGTCGGAACTGGGTTTTGGAAGATAAGCAAGAATCCATCAGCGAGACAGTGGAGGAAGGGTGCCCCAGGCATTAATGCCAGGAGAATGATTATGGTAGGTCCTTGGAACAGCAGGGCATGTTGGGGAGCAAGAAGCTGTGAGGTTGGCCCGAGATTAAGATAGGAGGAGGGTGACTGGGGGCAACGTGAGTGTGAAAAGTTAGGCATGGATTCCATCTTAGAACTTAGAGCAGGGAAATAACATGAATGAGCGTGTTTGGAGAAGACCACTCTGGAAAGTGTGCAGGATGGGTTGGCAGGAGGCCAGGAGATTATGGTAACATCCTAATGGGAGTTAAAAGGTTTGAGGGGAATATGGATCCCAAAATGACTGAACTTGACATTTTTTAGCAAATCCCATCATGTTGCTTTCCCACTTGCAATCCTTTAGTAGTTCCCATTGCCTTCAGGACCCGATATAAGCTCATCAGCTGGTCATAACACGTCCTTCCTTTAAGTGCCTTCAACTACTCTTCCTCCTCTCCCAGTTTGCATCTATGCTCAAGGTGTATTCAAGTTTCTAAACCTTTCTGGTTTACCTGGAGTAAGTGACCCCTTCCTCACCTGATGAGCTTATGTTTCTATTTCAAATCTTACTTTAGACATCACTGTCCCTGGAAAGTCACCTCTGGCTTAGGTGATGGCCCATGTGCTCCAGGACTCCTTGGGTTCCTCTTACCATTGCATTTAGGTCACTGTATTGTAAACAGAATTACCAGAGTAGACAGCGAGCACTTTGAGGACAGGAGCTATGTCTTTTATCTCTAAATCTCCGGCCCTAGAACAATTTAGGGCTAATTGAGTAGGCTCTCAATTAATGCTTCTGAGTGAAGGATTGAAGTAGCTCAATCATGCCTGGGGCTCCTTCTGTTCAAGTTCTACCTCTACTGGAATTGTTTCAATACGTTAGAGAAATGTGATGTTGAAACTTAGAAACTTGGATCTGAGGAAAAGAGTCGGTACGTGTAGCATTGCTAATAGGTCCAAATCTAAGAGGAAGCATCTGCCTCAGGTCTTGGCAGATTTCCTTGCCTCCCTCTAATCTGTTCTTTTATCCAGCAGATGTCTGGGTACTGCAACGTCAAGATGATTAATAACTCAAGGATTGGGGAGGGGAGTATTTTGTACTTTTTACCAGTACTTTGGATTCGAATCTTTCCATCCCCACGTGTGACATCAATTTTGTTTTCTTCTTTTGAGGTGTATGCTTATGTAGGTTTAACTATGAATAACTGTCAAGAATGTATAACCAGTAGTTATAGAAGAAATGATAGGTGGGCTAGTATCCCAGAAACCAGCAGAGAAGAAGGGAAACCAGGAGTCAGATCAAGCGAGAGGAAATTTAGGACATGAAAGTTGTTGGTTTAGGTGGGATCTGAAAACAAGAAGAAAGCAGCCCAATGTGTTGAGGTTGCCTTTGATTAATCTCCTTATTGGTTTGGGCAGTGGTTCCAAATGTAAGACCATCACAGTCTGTGAGACCTTGAAATGACTGTAAAGGAATTGAAATCCAAATGAAAACTTGTATCTTCTCAATCAATATGAGTAAAAATACAATTACTGGCATATGAGGGTTTCCATAGTTAAAAGATTGGGAATAGATCTTGATGAACCAGTAGTGTTCATCCTGGGGTGGAAGGTCTCATTTTATATTTGTATAGTACCTTATAATGTTCAAAGATCTTTTACTTATACTAATTTATTATATTCACCATAACTCTTGTAGGGTAAAATATGGAGGTGTTCCCATTTTTCAAAAGCAAAAACTGAGACTTAGGCTATAACTTGTATTTAATATATGGTCTCATGAGTTGAATTGATTCAGTTGAGATGAGCTAGCAAATTCCATGGCTCTTAGTCCAGTACTTTCTTCTCTATATTACAAGTATGTTTTTCTTCCCCCACCAAAAAATATCTAGAATGAAGGAAGAACAAGGCTGGGAGCAAGGGTGGGTTCTTTTGTTGAACAGTGGCATCCCAAACTAAGGGATTCTGGAAGTAAGACTTAGTTATGAAATTGAGCAAAGGTACATTATAGCCAACCATAATCAGTTGTACTTTAACATTTAACAAATGCTCCCCATTCTTTAAGAAGTGCTTTTTTTCCTGTATCAAGACAGAATTAAAATTGTGTTATTGAAAATTTATTTTGAGAACAGATACAGGGGATAATTGAAAAGGTTACATTCCCAAGGTCGTTGGTTTAAGAATGAACTTCAAACTTCCATTCAAGTACGGAAGAAGAGAGTGGATGTGACACACGTTTAATAAAAAATTTAGTGCCTTTCTTTATTCATTAGAATATTTATGCTAGGCAGTAGCATACTAAAGAATGCATAATTCCCACAGGGAAATTTTTATCTATTGGACCCAAATTGTGTTAAAGTAAGCATTTAAAAATTGATCATCATCCTCTGTTTAGCTCAGTTAGAAGAGCTGGGAGAATCACCCCACAGAGAAATGGAAATTCTATGGAAGTCTCCCAAGTAGTTCATAATAGAAGTCATTATGATTTATTGATTATTGTCAGCCAAGTAGTCTATTAGTCACCCTATCTATTATTTATATTAATTATTAGAAAATTCACAATTAACTCAAATTTTAGAAATAAGTACCTTAAAACTTAAATAAGGTAAGGTGGAAGACCACACCATGCTCATGGGTTGGCAGAATCAACATTGCTAAAATGTCTATACTACCCAAAGTGACCTACAGAGTCAATGCAATCCTTATTAAAATGCCATCATCATTTTTCACAGATATAGAAAAAATAATTTTACGCTTCGTATGGAACCAGAGAAGACCCCGTATAGCAAAAGCAATCCTAGGCAATAAAAACAAAATGGGAGATATCAATTTACCAGACTTCAAACTATACTACTACAAAGCTATAATAATTAAAACAGCTTGTTACTGACACAGAACTGGGACATTGACCAGTGGAACAGAACAGAGAACCCAGATATAAAACCATCCTCATATAGCCATCTAATCTTTGACAAAGCAGACAAAAACATACACTGGGGAAAAGAATCCTTATTCAATAAATGGTGCTGGGAAAACTGGATAGCCACATGTACAAGATTGAAACAGGACCCACATCTTTCACCTCTCACAAAAATTAACTCATGCTGGGTAACAGACTTGAACCTTAGG